>JAYEVK010000106.1:0-243648 GCA_036346275.1 Otatea glauca
GAGTCATCAGTGGCATCATCTTTCGGCTTGCCTACAAGCTACGGCCGGAGGCGATTCGCGAGCTTACCTCGGCGATCATCGCTCTGCCGAGGCTCAACAACCTCGGGAGAAGCCTCGAGTCCGCCCGAGTCCGGCAAGTCGGGCGGGATCCTTCAAGTCCATGAGGACACGAAGAAGGTCGCGATCGATCCACTGCGATCCGGCCAAGACCGTCTTGGTCAGTCACACTCCCGCCAAATAGGAAGCGCTCGTCGGCTTCCTCGCGCCAACAAAGGCGTCTTCGCATGGAGGTCCTCGAGCATGCGGGAATCCCAAAGGAAGTCCAAGCACTCCTTAAGCATCAGGCCGGGCTCAAAGCGGTCGCCCAGCGCTAGCGCAGCCGGCGAGGAGGCGCGAGGATCATAGGAGGAGATCGCCAGCTTTTGGGTGCGGGGTTTATAAAGAGGTCAGCCACCTCGGTGGTGGCCAACCTCATACTTGTTAAAAAGAAAAATGGGCAATGGAGAATGTGTGTTGACTATACAAGTCTCAACAAAGGCGTGTCCTAAGACAGTTCCCTTGCCCGCGCTCGACAAGTCATCGACTCCACCGCGGTGTGAGTCTCTTTCCTACGGATGCCTACTCGGGTTACCACGGATAAGCGCTAAAGGAGTTCGACCAGCTCGCGACTTCCTTCATCACGCCATTCGGCTCGTTACGCGCTCGTTACAATGCCGTTCGGCCTAAAGAGCGCGAGCGCTACATACCGGCGATGTATGCAAGCGTGCCTCAACAACCCGGATCGGCCGCAGCGTTGATGCCTCGTTGGCGACATCGTCGTGAAGACGAGAATCGCCGACCTTATTGCCGCACTGGAAGAAACCTTCGCGAATCTTCGGCGGTTCCGTGTAAAGCTCAACCAGAAATCGTCTTGGGGTCCCCCGAAGGAAAGTTGCTCGGCTTCATCGTCTCTGGCGAGTATCGGGCCAATCGGAGAAGATCTCGGCGATCGCAAGGATGGGCCCGATTCCTAATCTCAAAGGGGTCGAGGCTAACAGGTGCCTAGCAGCTTTGGCCGTTTAGTGTCTCGCCTCGGTGAGTGCGGAATCCCCGCTCTGAGCTGCTCAAGAAATCCGCCAACCGGCTTGACCCAAGAGGCTCGGGAAGCCCTCGCGCTGAAGGCCTTCCTATCCTCACCTCCGATCCTGGTCGCCCGGCACGAGGCGAACCCTGCTCCTCTACATCGCGCTTGTATGTTCAAGTCGTCGGTCGGCCCTTGTAAATGGGCCCCTGTTAGTATTATGCCCTTGAGGCAATCATTTAGATGATTGTAACATGACTATGTTTATGAATAATAATATGATTATTGGTCCAATGAATGTATATCATTGTATTGATCAACAAGTATGTGACTTGATTATGAAGCTCTTTACTTAATGATGTAATTCGATAAATATCTACGATCGGATATCATCGTATAGGACTCGATGAATAGATCGGCACATGTAGTGATCGATGATCATGCTTCATAGATCATGGGATATGGAGATATCATCTCTACATTGTGGACCATGTTGAAGAACATGGGTTAGATAGACCATTATGGGACAACTGCGAGAATGTTTCATTCTTATGTGTCATCGGTGTATCTCATACCTAGAAGATGTATGATCCTTAGACACTGAGATTGTCATATTCCCTACATGTGTAATAGTTTTCCTTGGGGCTATCAAACACTACTTCCTAACAGGATAGTTATAAAGGTAGCTTTCATGTTTACTATGAAGCGTGCGGAGGAAGTGAGCGATCAAGATGGAATTTGCCACTCAATGAAGCGGAGATATATGACAAGGCCACTCGTGTGATATGATTAAGAAAGTGCATGGCCATGCCGTGATTGAGAGTCAATCACAACTTATTAATATATCACGGATCGAGAGATGGATTGAATCATCAAAGGATGACATGCTTCTCGCCTTGAGATCAATCTTCATATACTTGGCAAAGGATTATTACATGAGTTCTTTTGATAGGTTACGTTCGATTTGATCACGGTATGTTTGGGAGTTGGCATACTTTGCAAGAAGCGCTACCAACTATTGGATTGAAAAGGAGTTTCGAATCCATGTCCAAACGTATGTGAACACGCAGGTCACACAATAATGGGGTGGGACGCATTAATTTGGATTGGATCAGTAATTAATGAACCTCGTGGGCTTAGCATCTTTGGTGGGCCTGGTTTAGGGTTTCATCTCGTGGCTATATAAGGAGGGAGGAGGGAGGCGCGAGTGTGCTTTCCACGGTTTAGGTTTGATTCACTTGAAACCTAGCCTCCTCTCTGCCATTGCCCTGCAAGCGACTAGGTGCTTGCACACGGCGCCTGGCGTTCCATCTGGGCGTGTGGACTCTGCGGTGGTGGCTGCTGCGGCTGCGGCGTGGGAGGGCGATCCACGGCGGCGAGGGCGATCCACTACATCGGCGCAGCGCTGCGGCGGGACGAACCACTACATCGGCGCGCGAAGGATTCGCGGCTGCGGCGTCTAGTGGTAATCTTATCTATGATCCCCTTCTTGCGAGTAGCTTTACGGTTGCTTGTGGTAGTTTTTCTTTTTGTGCTAGCGTAGCATCTGCGCGTTTCCTTCCGAACGCAGCGGAGGAAGGCCGTGAACTCAAGGTACAACGGCGGTCTATTTCATCGGCGAGGTTCTTTCCGAGTCAAGGCTCGTACCGCAGTGCGAAGCGCTCTCACGCGGTGCTCATCGCCAAGAGAAAGCTCGTCCATTACGCCCGACCAAGACGCCATCACCGTGGTGACCGCGTCCCCGCTCGGCGAGATCGTCCACAATCGCGCGCCTCGGGAAGGATAGCCAAGTGGCGCTCGAGCTTAGCGACCACGGCATAACATCGTCCCCGAGCGGCGATCAAGTTGCGAGCCACTGGCCGACCGTCGCCGAGTGGACCGAAGCCCAGCGCCACCGTGTCGAAGACCGAGTCTTGGACAATGTACTTTGACGGGTCCTACACCAAGAACGGCGCGGACGCGGGTCGTCTTCATTTCCCACTTGGGAACAAACTGTCAATACGCTTATCAGGTTGCTCTTCGTGCGACCAACAACATCGCCGTCACGAGGCTCGTCGCGATCTCGGATCGCTGCCGACCTCGGTGCTCGCCGGCTCTCGTCATGGGGACTCCAAGCTGGTTGTCAACGAGTCATGAAGGCCGGGCCCCGAGGCGCCCGTATGGCTGCGTCTTGTCGGAAGTGCGCCAAGCTCGAGGAAGCGGTTCAAGGGTTTGAGCTCCACCACGGCATTCTGACGCCACAGCGGTGAGGCCGATTATCTAGCCAATCTCGCCTCCGTGAGCGGTCGATCCACCGGGATCTTCGTCTGCGACCTCCTCCAACCTTCCATCGGTGGACTCGTGGTGGCGGTCTCCCGATTCACCTAGCATGGTCACCCCGACCGCGCTTGATCGGGCATAGACCTGGCCGGATCGAAGCTGCGTGCTAGCGTACCGAGTCCGTGGAGGAAGCTCTTCATCAACCGATTCGACGGACGGGGCGCTCCCCACGACCGGCCAAGGGCCGGCGCCTCGCTCGGCGGGCAAAATCTTTCGTCATGGTTGGCCGGACCTTTACAAGAGAGTCCTCCGGGGTCCTCAGAGGTGCGTTTTGGCCAGACCAAGGGAAGCGGCCTTTGCTCGATATCCATGGTGGGGTGCAGTGGCCACCATGCGCACCTCGATCCCTAGTTGGAAAGGCCTTCGACAAGGTTTTTATTGGTAGGCCGCCGTGTCCGACGCCGAAAGCGGATCGTGCGCGCTGCGAAGGTGCCAATTCTTTGCCCGGCGGACACATCGCGGCTCGGGCCTATGCGAGACGATCCCCATCACGTGGCCGTTTGCGGTTTGGGGACTTGATCAGGTCGGGCCCTTCAAGAAAGCGCCCGGGGCTTTACTCATCTCCTAGTCGCGGTGGATAAATTCACCAAGTGGATAGAGGCCAAGCGATCGTGGCGTCCGCGTCGGCTGGCGGCCATCTTCTTCAGCGACATCGTTTTTGGTTCGGAGTTCCAAACTCCATCATCACCGACAACTAACGCGATTCACGGGAAAGAGTTCCTCGAGTTCTGCGGCGGCTTCAACATCCGTGTCGATTGGCGTGTGGCCCATCCGCGGACTAACGGCGAGTCGAGCGAGCGAACGGCATGATCCTTCAAGGACTCAAGCCACGGATCTTTAGTCGGCTCAAGCACCTCGTAGGGCGATGGGTGGCCGAGCTGCCCTCCGTCCTCTGGAGCCTGCGGACCACGCCCACCCGAGCGACCGGGTTTACACCATTCTTCATGGTGTTGGTATTGGCCGTCTTGCCAGCAGACACGGGTATGGCGCCCCAAAACTACAAGCCTTCGATGAGGCTCGGGGGCTCGCCTCGCAACAAGACGCCATCGACTAGCTCAATGAGGCGCATGACGTGGCCGTCCTGCGATCGGCCAAATATCAACAAGCTCTGCGGCGCTACCACGGCCGCGAGTTCGAGGGCGATCCTTGGTGGCTGGCGACACTGGTCTGCGCAAGGTCCAAACCGGCAAAGACAAGCACAAGCTATCGCCATACAGGAAGGCCCTTCACCGTCGTAGAGGTTCTCGGGCACTGGCACCTTCGACTCAAGGGCGCCAAGCGATGCGCATCCTTCGAACGCTTGGAACATAGAAAAGTTAAGGCAATTCTATCCACGAACTCTTTTCTTTTTCCGGCATGGTCATTACCTTTACCCTTAGAGCACACAGTCGCCTGCGGCGCTCGAGGCTGCCCATGGCACCCGTTCGGTACGCTTACGGTGGCGCTTGCGGCGGTCGATGACCCGACCGACCGCAAGGTCCATCCGGCGGTAACCCTCTCGACCCAAGCATTCGGCCTCGTCCCGGCTATGGTTGCTAAGTAGCGCTTCAGCGGAAGAAGGAAGTGCGAGTGGAGTGACCTTTTGGTCGATCGGAAACCTCCTCCGCGCAAAACTTGTCGGCTTCGCGGCGCTCATGCGGTCGGTGACCGACCGACCGCAAGGTCCATCCGGCGGTAACCCTCTCGACCCAAGCGTTACGGCCTCGCCCGAGGCTATGGTTGCTAAGTGGCGCCGCGGAAGAAGGAAGTGCCGTGTGGAGTCACCTTTTAGTCGATCGGGAACACTCCTCCGCGCCCGCTCGGCCGGCTCACGCTCGCGCGGTGGTGACCGACCGGTCACGAGTCCTCCCCGGCGGTAATCCTCTCGACCGAGTGCTATGGCCCACGCCCCAGCAGCTATGGTTCTGGCGCTTCGCGGAAGAAGGAAATGCCCAAGTGGAGCGATCTTTTGTCGGTCGGGAACACTCCTATCCCTCACGAGTGCACATAACTGCCGAGTAACCAAGATTCCTACCCTCTTTGTCCCTCTCGAAGCAACCCGACCTACGCATAAGTGACCCCCGCGGTCCTTAAGGCTATGGCCGGTCAAGCATTCACCAGAAACACAAAAGGGGCAAGAGGCGTACTGGAACTTGTTAACCTAAAAGATTGTTTACAAGCATAATAGTCTTTACAATTAAAAAGAAGGATAAATCTAACTACTTTGTTCTTCATCGAGGGCGACCTGCGGCGAGACATGGCTGGCAATCTCCCGAGCGTACGGCTCGACCAAGAGCTCGAACTGTCGATCTCCCCGTCGGTCGGTTCCGGCGACGCCGTACTCCGCCGCGAGTCAATTCCATCATAATGCGAGATGGTGTTGACCCGGTAGAAAGCTCAAGCGCCGCGCGGCAATCACCACCCTCTCAACGCGCTCGGCTTTCGGGCTAGCGAGGCGCAGAGCGCTTCGGGCCGCCATTGTTCGAGGACCCGGCGCACGTCTGGCGGCCTTGCGAAGGCCTCGGTTCTGTGGCCCGGCTCGGCCCGACCCTCTTGGCGGCCTTGGCGTCGCGAGCGCGTCCCCAGCCGTGACGCCGTCATGGGCCCGGCCGGCGTCCTTCCGCTCCTCAGCCGCGAGGCCCAAGTTCTTCTGCGCCTCGTAGATGGCAATGGCGTCGGATGATCGCGACTTATGGCGCCAGAATCAAATAAGTTGAGACCCTTACGGCCGCGGAGTTCGCGGGTTGAGCCTCTTGCTTGGCCGCCTCGTAGGAGGTCCTCAGGAGGTCAGCCCTTCCGGCGACCTCCGCTCGGGGCGGACTCGGTCGGCGTCCTTCCGAGCCTGGTCTCGCTCGGTCCGCAGACGGGTTGCCTGCGTTTGCGCTGCCCTCTGGGCGGTGGCGGCGGCGTCCCTAGCGTTGGTGGCCTCCGTCAGGGAGGACTCGAGCTCCGCCACCTTCGCCCTCAGGGACTGGGCCCCCAGACGCTCATCGAAGAGAGCCTTAGCGGCCCCCTCAAACTCCTGGCGGACCTTCGCCGCCTCCGACCGCCTCACGCTTAGCGCCTCTTGAGCTAAGCGCAACTCAAGGCGCAGACGGTCGCACTCTTCCACGGCGGCCGCCCGCTGCGTGTCCGAACACCGCAGAAGCTCAGCTTCGCCCTCCGAGCAAGCCCGCAGATGCTGCAAGGTGTGGACTATCCGTTAGTCTCACGGCGCATACGTCAGAATTTTACAAGTTGGGTTCTTTCGTCAACTTACCAAGGTGATCGGCCGGACTCCCGACCATCGCGTCCAGCGCTGTTGGAAGATTCTAGACAGAGTCGGACCCTTTCGGATCGGCTCCATCTACGCCGGCGTCGAGCGCCTTGGCAAGAAGCGACCCTCGCTCTCTTCTTCGCCCGCGACCCGACTCGGGGCCTCTCCGGCGGCGGGCCCTGGTCGTCTGCTTCGGCGGGCGCTACTCGACGAGCACCATCGGCAACGATGGTGGGCCCGGTCCCCGAGGTCCTCGGCGACCTCGCTGCGGGACCTCGGTCGGCATCTCCCTGGGCGAGGGTCGGGCACCTCACGGCGCGGCGTCGTCTCGGTCGGCGCACGTCCGGCGGCGCCGCCGTCTCTTCCTCCGCCGAAGGTGACCACATCGAGCGGCGGTGTCCCCAATCGGCGTCGGAAGCTCTTTGCGGCCTCGGCCTGCGTGGCGGTAGCGCCTCGGCCCCGACACCACGATCGGCGCCGACCGATCGGCGCCTGCGGAACCTCTGCGGCGATGTCCCTTGTGGAACCGCTACAGGCGCCACGGTCACACCGGTATAGGCGCGTGCGTGGCAAAACACTAAAAAGCGGTTCGAGTGGCTTTTACGCAAAAATGTTTGAACAAAAGAAAAAAGTACTTATCGGTGGCGGGTGCGCGGCGCGCTCTCTTCACCGGTCCCTCCAGGGGCGGATCTGCGGTCGCTTCCCTGGCCGCCTCCCGCGAAAGCGCGACGATGGCGGCGACAGCGTGGTCACCCTCCGCCGAGGCCCCTCGGCGCGGTGCTGTGGTGTCCCCTCCGGCAGTCCACGCCAGGACCACCGCCGGTCGTGGTCGAAAGGAACCCGATGCTGCGGCCGGGGTGCTTCGCTTGTCGGTGGAGGTCGCACCCACGGCAGTAGCCTTCGATACGTCCTCACCACGCGCGGCCCTCGTCGCGCGCTCCTTCTTCTTCTTCTTCCTCCTCTCCTCCTTCCGCTTCTTGCGGGAGGAGTCGGCTCCATGACCTTCGCTCGAGTGCGCCGCGCCTCCTTATCTCCGGGCGGCGCGCCGGAGGACATGCCCAAGAGCCCCTAGAAGATAAAAAGCGCTGATCAGACCAGGCGTTAAACGCAAAGAAAAGATGGGCGGGAAGAAGTCGGTCGGCCTACAGTTGGAGGGTGGGCGCGAGAATGGCTCCGGTGGCGCTTGCCGCCTCGTAGCACTTCCTCCCATGGCGGCCACCGGGCCGACCTCGTCGCGGCCGGCTCGGGCTCGCCATCCTCATCGATCGGACGCCCGCCGTGTCGGAGCGGGCGGGATCGTGCGCAAGAGGTTGCGCGCATCCTCACGAGTGCGCACGACCACGTCCGGTGAGCCCTTGCCTCCTTAAGGCCCCGACCGCTCCACGATCGGGGCCACCTTGTTCTTCTCCACTTCTCGGCGCCCAGTTCCACTCTCCCGCCACGGGAAGTTTGCGGTGAAGAGGCGGTATTGTCTCCGACGTTACGGCGTAGAACCACTCGAGCGCCACCCCTTGTTGGACGGCGGCGGCTTGACCTCGAGGTACTCCGTGCTCGGCCGGATCGAAGCCGAGGGCCAGCCACCAATGGCGCCGCGGCGTCCGTCGGCTTGTCCTTCGAGCCTCGCTTGGAAGAAATGCCCCATAGCGCCCGTCGCGGCTCGATTCCCAAGAAAGCCTCGCGGTGTGATGAATATGGCGATGTGGAGGACCCCATTGGGGTTAAGGTGGTGCGCCTCGCCTTGTAATGGAAGAGCAGCCCCGGACGAGCGGGTGCGGCGGCAAGCGAGCCCGCGCTCGAAGAAAGAGGCAAGCACCACGACCTCGTCGTCCCGGTGATGGGCGGCCGCTCCGTCGGCACCCTCCAACTGAGAGATCTTGCGCGAGGAGGAAGCCCTTCTTCACCAAGCCAAGCGCTTGGCTGGGCGGAGCACTCCGCCACGACATCCTTGCGAAGAGGCGACGGAAGGCGAGGAGGAGAAGGCTAAGTTTTCTTTCTTGGCTCTTTGTTGTTCCTTTTTGTCTTAGGGACGGGAGGCGAGGAAAGCAAGCAAGCGTAACTACTCAAAGCGCCCGAAAGCGTATATATAGAAGACGAGCGAGAGCCGAACGAATAGGCACCCTCGGCGAGCGTCGTGTCCACTCACGCCCGACTGGTAACTCCGGTTTCCAATTCCGCCGCATTTAATCGACAAACAAAGCGGCCGAGCAGAAGCCGCCGGCGGCGTCGTCCTGTAACTCCTCGATCTCCACCTTGAGGCGGGGCGGTTGCTGCGGGCACGCGCGAAGGCCAGCTGGGCGCTGCGGCCTGAAGCGGCAAAGCTCCGTGGCTTGCGGCGGGGCCCAGCTAAGCGCTGGAGTTCAAAAGGCCTACCCACCGGATGGGCATAAGGCGCCCAGTGAAAACTTGAGCGAGGGGCAAGTATGAGGTGAGCCCCACGGTGGGCCCTCGGTTAGGTCGGCTGACGACCCAATCACCTCTACTCGCGTCCGAGACCATACTTCACACTCTCCCGGAGCTCATCGATGGCGACGACCGGTATGCGGCCTGGGTCGGTGAACGACCCGGGCCCATCTGAGATTGAGTAGAAAGGTTTCTTATGGGTCGCCCACGGCGGGGCCAGGACACCCTACTGGGACCGTCGCTCGGAAGGGTCCCCTTGGGAGGACCTCCCGGACCCACTCGGACCGCCTGTTATAAGCTCCACGAGCACGGCGTTCAAACCAACGCGGGTAAACGCGCGTCGCTCACCCCCTCCAGGTCCCACACTTGCGGATGGGGTATACGTGTGGGATAGATGGCGGCCACTCCTCTCGCAGCTACCCTCGCCAGACGAGGACTCGGGATGGATGCCCCACGTCCAGCTACGACGTAAAACGAGCCTGCGTCCAGCTACGACGTAAAACGAGCCTGCGTCCAGCTACGACGTAAAACGAGCCTGCGTCCAGCTACGACGTAAAAGCGAGCCTACGTCCGGCTACGACGTTAAGCGAGCACCGGACACCGAACCTCGCGCGAGGCATCGCGGTCGTCCTGCCGACCAAAGGCGCGGTCTAGCTTCTGACGTTAAGCGAACACCCGGACACGAACCTCGCGCAGAGGCATCCGGTCGTCCCGCCGACCAAGGCGCGGTCTAGCTACGACGTTAAACAAGCACCGGACACCGAACCTCGCGACAGAGGCATCGCGGTCGTCCTGCGCCGACCAAGGCGCGGTCTAGCTCGACGTTAAACAAGCACTCGGACACCGAACCTCGCGCGAGAGGCGCCGGGTCGTCCCTGCCGACCAAGGCGCGGTCTAGCTACGACGTTAAGCGAGCACCGGACACCGAACCTCGCGCGAGGCATCGCGGTCGTCCCTGCCGACCAAGGCGCGGTCTAGCTACGATGTTAAGCGAGCACTCGGACACCGAACCTCGCGCAGAGGCATCGGGTCGTCCCTGCCGACCAAGGTGCGGTCTAGCTACGACGTTAAGCGAGCACCGGACACCGAACCTCGCGCGAGAGGCATCGCGGTCGTCCCGCCGACCAAGGCGCGGTCTAGCTCGACGTTAAGCGAGCACTCGGACACCGAACCTCGCGCAGAGGCATCGGGTCGTCCCACCGACCAAGGCGCGGTCTAGCTACGGCGTTAAGCGAGCACTCGAACACCGAACCTCGCGCGAGAGGCATCGGGTCGTCCCCCGCCGACCAAGGCGCGGTCTAGCTACGATGTTAAATGAGCACTCGGACACCGAACCTCGTGCGAGAGGCATCGGGTCGTCCTGCCACCAAGGCGCGGTCTAGCTACGATGTTAAGCGAGCACTCGGACACGAACCTCGCGCAGAGGCATCGGGGTCGTCCCTGCCAACCAAGGCACGGTCTAGCTACGACGTTAGTCTAGCTACGACGTTAAAATGAACACTTAGACACTCGAACCTCGCGCAGAGGCATCGCGGTCGTCCCTGCCGACCAAGGCACGGTCTAGCTACGACGATTAAGCGAGCGGCTCGGACAACTCCAGCGAAGCAAACTCATTACGAAGGCAAGAATAACGAAAAGGAGATTTCATTATAGGCCAGCGAGCTCAAACTTTACGCAACTTTACAATATAATACCCAAGCGGACACAAAAATAGCTACGCTTACGCTCTGCGCAGGACTTTTGTCGCGCCAAGACCTCTTAAAACATCCGTGCGGCATCGGTGGCACCGGCGGCATCTTTGGTAGGCCCTTGCCTGTCGGCCGGGACGGCGCCGCGGTGCGGAACCGTACACCTACGCGCCTTCTGCCGTTCAGCGACATCGACGCAGCCGCACCGGCTACAGTCTGCGCCCTCGCGCCATCGCCTCCAGAAGGGCCCCCCTTGCTACCTCGAGCCTCGGGACGCCCTCGAGCAGTGCATCGACGGCAGCAGCATCGCGGGCTACAGCTTCTTCCTCCTGGAGTTCGGCCATCGCCAGGTCGTACTCAGCCCAAAGCTCAGCTAAAGGGTCTTCTCCTTCTGCCACAACATCGTCACCAAAGCCGAAGATTAGAGGGTGCCCCGAAGCCATTTCAAAGAGCAAAAGAAAGGATTCTCGTTGAAGGGTTTATCACTCAAGCAAGCCGCGGCATCCTTATATACCCGGACGGAGGGAGATTAAACGTCTCCAGAATAAATGCAAGCATCGGAAAACGCGCGCCTTCACCGAACCCGGCGATCCGAAGACGAGTGGGCGGCGCGCTGGCCGTCTGTGCATGCACAACGAGGTAATTCAAAGCCCCGACGGTTTGAATGCCCTGTGCGAAATTCGAGGCGGCCGTCGGATGCGTTGGGGGTACACTGGCGTAAATCGTTTGACCTAATCGGACGGGCCGACCACTCGGGCCCGATCACCATTCTCATCAAGCTCAACCCCAACCGAATCTGCCAAATCGCTCGGGGTTGGGGCTCTTGGCGAATACTTATAACAGGGTACCCTAACGCCCAAAGCGACGAGCCGGCGGCCTCAAGCACATCTCAAGTCCAACAGCCGCTCCCGACCCGCTCTGGCCAAAGCACTGCGCAAGACCACAGGACATCCCTTCCCGACCGACCGAGGGAATGTCCCCGACCACTGCCGGGCTCAGGCCCGCCGCGAGGCGGGCCCCGGCCCCGACCAGCGAGCTCCCAGACCGACATTGCGGGTCGGGATCCTGACTTCGATCGTGCCAAGACAACCCGCCAAGGGCGCATGTCTAAGGCCTTACCGGACAACGACCACGTACCCACGAAGCGGGGTCAATCGAAGTGACTATACAAGGCGGTGGCTCCTCCCTAGAAGGTTTAATGGTGATCGAAGTCATGCTCCGATCCCATCACCGGTCACATCTGATGACGAAGACACGCCTCTCCCGAGGCAACACCCACGTTAGCGCGGCGAACGTCAACACTCGTAAGGTTCGCAGAGGCGAGTCGCCGTTTCGGGAAATACCTAACCATGCGACCGACTAAGCTACCGACCAGCATGGGCAAGGATGGCGATGATCGGTCGTGAGCGAAGGGCGAAGCTCTTAGTGTAGGTCGTCTCGCCCTCTCCCAATTCTCGATGTAACTCCCTTCCTTTCGTATAAAGGAGGCGGGAACCCCGTAGGAGGGAGAGAGCGCCATCAAACCCATCTCGCCAAGTCATTAGCACTCGCTTGTAAACTTTGTGCGATCATCATCTACTGAAGGGAATACAACGCCACCACACGAACTGGAGTAGGGATCTTCAGCCCGAACCAGTATACATCTTGGACTTCTGAGTCTAACCATTCAGGGAGTGGAACGCGCGGCCTCTTAGACTTACAAATTTACTTGCCGGTGCTCAAAGCGAAGCGATGGCGTATCTATGTACTCTTTCTCCAAGTATTTTTTCCACTGGGTTTTTCTGAAGTTTTAATGAGGCATATGCATCTCGCGGCAAAGGGCCCAAGGGGGAGTGTTGGGAAACCTTCGTGGCCCATGGAAAACCTACGTTGGCCCTTAGCCGAAACCCTAGGTGAGCGCTATAAAAGGAGGAGGGGGTTCCCCTATGTACAAGCAATCATTAGCAATAAAAGAATTCCGCTGTTGTTCTCTCTAAACACGTGTCTCTCTCTTTCTGTTCTCAATTCAGATCTGTTCGAAAACCCCGGACTATTCGATAGCGAAGTTCCTTAACAAACAGCAGTAGCGGAGAAAACCAGGAACCAGGAAAGAAGATACCCATAGAACAGGGCGAGAGATTCCGTTATAGCAACCTTCCAAGACCGGTGTGTCTTGTTCGGACGTCTGGTTGGCCGAGGAGAAGGTCTCCTCCGCCTCATCCTCTCTCCCTCAGGCCTCAGCTCCAAGGCAGCAGCGTCCATCGTTTTACTTCCGGCACTTTCCAAGTCACTGCACCACTGCTGTGCCACCAGTGCCACAGCGACACCTGCCATGGCCACCGCCGCCGGTAGCGGTAACCTCTCCTCCACCGCCGCCGCCCCTCCGTTGCGCTTCCTAGGCTCCGCCCAGGGCCAGCTCCGGTTCCCTCCTGCCGCATGCCGTCGCCGTCTGCTCCTCTGCTGCCCCGCCTCCGGTGGCGGCGGCGACGGCTCCGACCCGCTTCTTGAAGAGCAGAGGCGGCGCCGGGCCGAACTGGCCGCCCGCATTGAGTCCGGCGAGTTCACCGCCCAAGGCCCTGGGTTAGAGTCCCGGTTCCTTCTCCGTCATTTTCACGCGTTTCTTGTAGCTCCGGTGGTGATTCGATGGGAACCTTGGATTTTTTTTAGGTGGGTTGCTCCCCTCGCGGCGAGGCTGCCCAAGCTGGGTCCCCCGGGGGAGCTTGCCTCCGCGCTGCTCACGAGGCTGGCGGGCGGTGGTGCGGCACGCAGGGGGCCGGAGATACCTCAGGCGATGGGATCGCTGGGAGCTGTCGCTGGGCAGGCTTTCTTCATACCGCTTTATGACCTCCTCCTCACCTACGGTGGCATCTTTCGCCTCAACTTTGGGCCTAAGGTGACGCACAATTAAGCAAATTGCTCTCTAGGTTGCCATATTTGGAAACCTAGCATGTTGCTGACGGTCTAAAATTTGCTTTCTTCCAGTCTTTCCTGATTGTCTCTGATCCGGCTATAGCTAAGCACATTCTGAGGGACAACTCCAAATCTTATTCCAAGGTTTGGCTGTCGACTTGGATGTAGACATTTTGCGACAGAAGAAATTTTTTGTGCTTCAGAAATGTGTTGGTGGGTGCAGGGTATTCTTGCGGAAATATTAGAGTTTGTGATGGGTACAGGTTTGATCCCAGCTGATGGGGAGGTTTGGCGTGTCCGGAGGCGTGCCATTGTACCAGCAATGCATCAGAAGGTGAGCTTCCTAGTTACTGTTGAGGTTTTGTGTATTGCTTTCTTTGTAGTGTAATTTTATTCACTTGATTTTTTGCTTTGCAGTATGTGACCGCAATGATAGGTCTCTTTGGAGAAGCTTCAGATCGGCTCTGCAAGAAGTTGGACGAGGCGGCATCGGATGGGGAGGATGTGGAGATGGAATCTTTGTTCTCTCGACTAACACTGGATGTCATTGGGAAGGCAGTGTTCAATTATGAGTTTGATTCATTATCTTACGATAATGGAATCGTTGAGGTTATTATTCAGATTTTTTATGTATTTCTTAAGTTCATTTGCTTATGGCTCATCTCTTAAATCATTACCTTTTGGTTTGTCGGTTGACGATCAGGCAGTGTATGCAACACTACGGGAAGCAGAAATGCGGAGCACTTCTCCTATACCTACTTGGGAAATACCCATATGGAAAGACATTTCCCCTCGGCAGAGGAAGGTCAACAAAGCTCTTGCATTGATAAATAGTACTCTCGATGAACTAATTGCTACATGCAAGGTTAACCTTTTCTTATACTTTGACCTTACTATTGTACATTCTTGTATTTGGAAAAATCATGGTAGTAAGATTGGCTGTTGTTACTATTGCAGAGATTGGTAGAGGAAGAAGATCTGCAGTTTCATGAGGAATACATGAATGAGCAAGATCCTAGTATTCTTCACTTTCTATTGGCATCTGGAGATGATGTATGATGTAGCTTCACTTGTAAAGTTTTTTAGATGTTTGAACTTTCTCATCTTCATGTTGCTTCAATTCATCTGCCTTAGGTCTCCAGCAAGCAACTCCGTGATGATCTGATGACAATGCTCATAGCTGGCCATGAAACCTCTGCGGCAGTCTTGACATGGACATTTTATCTTCTATCTAAGGTGTCGCAATATGATCAATAACTCAAAATTCACAGCTGTATTAATAACATCTAATGATATTTTATTGGTTTGAATTTCTTGATATGCATTATGCCACTCATATTTATTACTTGTTTTTCAATTTTTTATGTATTGCTAACCGCAGTATCCAAAAGTAATGGAAAAGCTCCAAGATGAGGTAGATTCACTTTTACCTTATGCTTTTTCCAGAGGTGTCTGCAATCTTACTGATGACTTTTTCCAATCGATTATCCGCAGGTTGATACTGTTCTAGGTGACCGTTTACCAACAATTCAGGATGTGAAGAAACTGAAGTACACTACTCGAGTTATTAATGAAGTAAGTAACAAAGTGTGATACCTCGTTAAATAATGAGTTTCATCATTGAATGAAAACATTACGGTTGTTGCAGTCATTGAGACTATATCCACAGCCGCCAGTTTTAATTCGACGTTCTCTTAAGGATGATATGCTGGGAGAATACCCAATCGGCAGGTAAAAAAATTCATGAAGAATCCCTTCCATCTACAAAGTCACTACAGAAAAAATCTAGCTTTAGTCTCACATCAAGTGTAAGGACTGTTTATTTGTTTGTTGTGAAAGTAGCTTGGCTACCGTAGATTTCTGCTCCTTTTGTCTTGTTTGGGCTTTTCTGCATCTGTTTTCCCACTGAGATACTCCTGGGATTAATATATTAGCTTAGAAAAAGAAAGTACAAGGATATGTGCAAGCATACAGCCTCTTCTCAATCTTATGCTGCTGTGACTTCTGAAGTCTATTTTATGCAATCTATTTTGGTTTTTGCTTTTCCAATGCCATTGCTGGTAGCTAAGTAAGTTTGTTTAATGGTTGCTGTAGGAATATGTTTGTGTGATATTGTTTATTGATTTAACGTTTCCATATAATATTAAACTTTTCTACTATAATTCTGAAAATATTCTTTTTTCCCCCTTTCTTCAAGAGGAGAAGACATTTTTATATCCGTCTGGAACCTTCATCGTTGCCCAAAGCATTGGGATGATGCAGATGTTTTCAATCCAGAAAGATGGCCTTTGGATGGACCAAATCCAAATGAGATAAACCAAAATTTTAGGTTCCGTCTCTATTACTGTACTGAAATGCTTTTTGATACAGCATATTGTCACTCCAATTATCAAGTTTTTATTAGTTGTTTCTACTTTCTTTGGCAAGAATTGGGTGGCCTCTGATTGTGCTTATTATAGCTATATTCTTCTTGTTGTCTGAAGCAAAATTTGATTATTATTTTTAGATCAAACGACAAAAGTTATTTGATCATTGAATTCACAGTTGCTTCTTATTTTCAACTTTGATGCAAAGCAAACTTGTCACCTGTGATTCATATTAATTGAGATACGAAATTACTAGTTCTGACATACCAAAATAGATGTCGTCCTAGGATGGGTGCAGTGACTGCAGTCGAACTTCACATGATTATATTTTTTATAATCTTTACTAACATATAATTAGAAAAAATAGGCCAGAGGTGTACTGGAGACTGTGTTGATGTCCATTATGATATCTATTTTGGAATGGAGGTAGTAGCACATAACGACAACCTTAGGAATTGCAGAAGATAGTTGAAAAAATTACATAAAGGATAATTTAGGCGGATCTCTTTTTTTGGATGAAATAGTAAAGCAGAAATAAATGCGATGAATCAAACTCAGGATCTAAATTTGTGGTTAATGGAATAAAAATTCCTACCTATGATAATCGTGATAAAATGCTACTCCTATGAGCAACATGCAATTGCACTTCCGATCGAACAAAGCATCTACAAGTTGTCATCTTAAGTTTTCCGAAAAGCAACAAATCGCCATCTCACTGAACCTAGTCCATCAAGCACCACAAAAAATTGAACAACCTCTGTTATTTTTTTTGTAGACTACTTTGTTGCTTTTGCGGGTGTTAAAAAAAAGATCCATGCCCACATATTTCCAATATCCATTAGATATTGATTAAAAAAATATTAGAAACAATACCTTTGATAAACTGTAAGTTTGTGTCAGAATTTACACCTTAACTGTAATTCTTACTAAATACTTCAATAGCAGAACCCTCTTTTTGGACCAAGAAAGATCAAGGGTGTTTTAAAGATGAGAAGAACCTTGTCTGGTTGGAAGAGATTAATGAAGATTGAAGATTCTTCAAGTGTTATGAACTATATCATAATGCTGTAGAGACTTTCCCTACTGTTTCCCCCTAAAGAAATCATAATGCGGATGCAATATATTTCTAAAGGGGTATGGAGTATCTTAAAACTGCAATGTACTTAACAATTTGAACCATCCATAGTTAATGAAGACTAACTGGAGTATGGATTCTTGATGCAAGGCATAAAACCTTTAACCTTCAGATTATGTTTGTTGAAAAGGAACCAAAGGGTCATCAATTAATAAATACAAGACATCTCCTAAGCATCCCACTGAAACTCGAAATTAGTAAAAAATTTTGAGGCAATCGAAATTAGTAAATTCGATAGGGAATACAATTATGTTCCTGTGTTTTCTTGGCTTGTGATTCTGTGTATCACTATTTTGTCAGTTTAGGTCAGTATCGTTATTGTTAGCGTAATGTACTCCCCCCCTCTGGTGGTTAGTTGGTTATGTTTGGCAATGATCTCCTAGATTAGATCTTTCCTATTCTTAGGGATATCCTTGCCATGGTTAGTTGGTTATGTTTGGCAAGGATCTCCTAGATTAGATCTTTCCTATTCTTAGGGATATCCTTGCCATGGTTAGTTGGTTATGTTTGGCAAGGATCTCCTAGATTAGATCTTTCCTATTCTTAGGATATCCTTGCCTATATGTACTTGAGCCTTGGCTCCTCCCTTAATCAATCTACTATTTTCCCACCATACTCTTTCATGGTATCACGAGACCGGATCTTCCTCTCGCCTTCGCCCTGCGGCGCTCTGGCCGAAGGCTGCAAGATGGTCGGGACCCTCGCCGCCTCGTCGTCGACCTCGCTGAAGCGAGCTCGTCGCGCGACGCCGACGCCGCATGGCGTGACTCGCATGAGACTTCGCCGCGCATCTCCATTGAAGCCAGTGGCGAAAGGGAGGGCATTCTGCGCATCGTGACGCGACGCAGCCCCGCCGAGCTCGTCCGGCCAGATCGCCAAGGCGCCAAAGCTCGCCGACGACGCTGCTGCGGCCGATCCGCCGACTTGCCGGCGGACGACCACGAGGATGACACGGACATCTCCGCGCCATGATCCTCCACGAGGCCGCCGCCGTTCTCAACCTCCACGCCAGTGTCTCGCGTAACGCCCGCACTGGTCCCACTCGTCCTCGACACCTCCGGCAACTACCCACGTTGGCGCGAGCAATTCCTACTCGCCGTCACGAAGTATTCGGCTGCGGGACCACGTCCGCAGCTCCGCCACTCGGCACTTCACGATTGGGCTCGGATGAGCGCCGTCGTCAAATCATGGTCAGACAAAGACGGCCAGTCACCGCCGACCTTGCCGACGCCGTGATCGACCACCGCGCCACCGCCACGGCTGGATCGCCATCGAGGATCACTTGGCAATCGGAGACCCGTGCTCTCCACCTTGACGCCAAGTTTCGCGCGTTTGCCCAAGGTGACCTCTCCGTCACCGACTATTGCAAACACTTCAAGAAGATGGCCGACGACCTCATCGACCTCGGCGAACACGTGATCGACCGCACTCGGTCCTCAGCGTGATTCGCGGGCTCAACAATGAGACAGGGACATCGGGTCCACCTCCGCCGCGGATCGCTTCCTTCCTTCGCCGCCGTCGCAATGAACTCCTCTCGAGGAGATCAACATGGCGCAGACTCCTCTCGCTCCTCCGACGCCCTCGTCGCCCTGGCTCTACCTCGCCCGCGCCCCAAGACCGACCAAAGAACGGTCCTCCTCGTCCGCCCCTAAGAAGAAGAAGAAGAAGAAGGACCACCGCGACCTTCTCAGTGCGCTGCTTTGCTGGCAATGGCTTCCTCCTCCGGCTACTCTCACTACGCACGACGACACTGGCTGGCGGTGGTGGGGCGCAATGGTAGCCATCGTTCTTCAACCCGTGGAGCGGTCCATCCAATGTGGCCCGGCCCCCGGCGCCTCCTCCGCCCGGCTTCCCGTGGCGCGTCGGCCCCAATAAAGAAGACAATCCCAAGAAGAGCGCTGCTGCCCAAAGAATGCGACTCCGCAATGAGCCTTCTGCCGTGGCCGCCTGCACCAACAAAGCGAAGAATGCGCAGCCGACCCATGGTGGGGTCTCGGATTCGGGACGAATTCTCTGCCTCCACGTCAAAGACCGTCACCCTCACTCCGCCGTGAACAACGACCGGTACCTTGATACAGTGCCTCTTCCACATGACCTCCCATGATGGTACCCTCTCACTCCTCGACCCCTCGGTATCCCTCTCCCACCTCCATTGTTGTCGGTAATGGTTCGCTCTCGCTCACACCGCCACCGGCTCGACGCACCTTGGCTCTCTTGTTCTAAATAATGTTCTTGTTTCGCCTACTTATCAAGAATCTTATTTCGCTCGTCAATTCACTCACTCGATAACAATTGTTCGTGGAGTTTGACCCGTATGGTTGTTCGTGAAGGATCTTCTCTCGCGAACGTGATCATCAGTGCAATAGCTCGGTCCGCTCTATCCATTGCGGTTGCCCGTGGCTCACTCCCTTGTTGCCAACTCCACGTCATCCTCCCCGTGCACCGTCGCCTCGGCCACCCTCGGTCGCGAGGCCTCTCCAAACTCACCGGCTATCCCCGGTCGTAATAAAAGTTTGGAATCCTTGTGCCATGCGTGTCACTAGGACGACATGTTCGTCTTCCTTTTCATCCTTCAAGATCTCGGCGCCAAACAACTTTGATCTTATTCATTGTGACTTATGGACATCTCCCATTGTTAGTGTCTCTGGTTACAAATATTACTTAGTTGTTCTTGATGACCGCCACATCACTGTGGACGTTTCCTTTACGGCTTAAATCGACACGTTTTCCACCTGTCTAACTTTTTCGCCTATGTGTCTACCCAATTGGCGCATGCGTCAAGGCCGTCGAGTGACAACGGTACGGAGTTCGACAACTCGGTAGCGCGACCTTCTTCCTCACACATGGCGTTGGGCGCATGTCGTGTCCCTACACGTCCTCGCGAGCAGTTGAGTGGCGGATTATTCGTACCACTAACGATGTCATTCGCTCTCTTACATTTCAAAGAGCATGCCACCTTCAGATTAATGAGGCGTTGCACACCGCAACTCTCCTCCTCAACATCTTGCCGACCAAGACATCGGATTTTTCAACCCGCGACTTTGCTCTCTCTGGCGGTGCGGTTGTACGATAATCTGCGTGTTTTTGGTCGTAAATGTTACCCCAATCTTTCTCGCCATCGCTCCCACAAACTTGCCCGCGCTCGCCTCCGCATCTTCCTTGGTTATTCTCGCCACCACAAGGGATACCGATGTCTTGATCCTACCACAAATAGAATCATCATCTCCCGCCATGTTCTCTTTGACGAGACCGCTTTTCCTTTGCCGAGCATACCTCCTCCCATCGCTACGGACTTCACCTTCCTCGATGAATTCCTAACCCGGCGCCCTTCCCATGTGGTCGCTAACCGTGTCTCCCCGCAGTCCTCCCGCGCCACCATTGTTGCTATACGCCCCATGCCGACGCAGGCGTCGCCGCGCTCTGCGCGCCAAGATACCACTCAGATTTCCGCGACTCCTCGACGGGTGGTGCACCGTCCTCGCCAGCCGGCCTGGCCGTCCATCAGCCGTCCTCCGCGCGCACGCGCGCCACGATCCTCGGCACCGACGGCTTCTCCGCGCTCCCACGTCGCGGGTCTGCGCCACGCGCGCAGACCGCTTCTCCACCTAACTTCCCGACGCAGCCACGCGCGGCTCGCTTTGCGTCTACTCCAGCGCCAAACCAGTGCGGTCCTCCGCGGCAAGATCGCCCTGCGGACCGCCCGGTGCTCGGTGCCATTGCTGTTCCCGACGGTGAACCAAAGACAAAGATGACGACTCGGGCCAAGGGCGGGTTTCGCGTACCATCCTTGTACCATGTCGCGCCATCGTCCCGGTGCCCAAGACCTTCCGTGGCGCGCCTTGCCGATCCTAATTGGCGGGTGCTATGGAGGAAGAACATGTCGCCTTCTCCGTAACCGGACTTGGGAGTTGGTTCCTCGCCCGCGACATACCAACATTGTCACGGGCAAGTGGATCTTCAAACACAAGTTCCACGCCGATGGTTCTCTGGAGCGCTACAAGGCACGTTGGGTCCTTCGCGGCTTCGCTGACGTCCGTCCGCATCGACTTTGCCGAGACATTCGATCCGGCCGTCAAGCTTCCACCACGGTTCGCACAAGGTTTCTCTCGCGCTCTCTCGCCAAATGGCGATTCACCACTCGATGTCAAGAACGCCTTCCTCCATGGCACCTTGACGAGACCGTGTTTGCTGACTCGGCCTCCGGATTCGAGGATCCCGCCAGCCCAACTTTGTCGTCGTCCGAACAAGTCGCTCTACGGTCTCAGCAGCTCCCGTGCTTGGTACGCCGCCGCCACGATCCGGTCTCTCTTGGTTTTGTGGAAGCCAAGTCGGACACTTCATTGTTTGTCTACCGCGCGGTAGCGCGACACGCCTACCGCTCTCTACGTTGATGACATCGCCTCACCGCCTCCTCGACACACCTCCCTGCGGCAGGTCATCTCGCCCTCCGTGCAGAGTTTGCCATGAAGGATTTGGGCAAACTCCATCACTTCCTCGGGATGCGAGTTGGCAGCAAGGTCGAAGCCAGTATGGTTCTCTCTCGGCCAAGACATGATTGACATCTTGGATCGTCTTTGGGACGGCCGAGTGCAAACCATGCACAACGCCTGTGGATACCAAACCCAAGGTCTCTCGCTGACGGAGCTCCGGTTCTCGACCCATCCGACCACGGAGTCTTGCGGCGCTTTGCGAGATCGACCTTCACACGCCCGACATCGCCTTACGCCGGCAAAGAGTTTGCCTTTACATGCACGACCCTCGAGAGCCCCACTGGCCGCCTCAGCGCATCCTTCGCTACATTCGGTATTCTACACTGGTCTTCATCTTCGACCGTCGACCGGGATGACTTGGTGGTTTATTACGATCTCGACCGGGCCGGGTTGTCCCGATTCGCGCAAGTCCACCTCGGGCTATCTTTGTGTTCCTTGGTGACAACTCGGTCTCTGGTCCTCCAAACGCCGTCGAACACCGTGTCCCGCTCCAAAGATCGAGGCCGAGTCTGCGTGGCGTTGCCAATGGTGTTGCTTGAGGCTTCTTGGCTTCAACAACTTCTTCATGAGCTCCACATTCCGCATTGCGTGCTACCGTTGTTCATCGCGACAACGTCGGTGCGATCTACATGTCCTCCAACCGGTTCAACATCAACGGACGAAGCACATCGAGATCGATCTTCACCGTTCGTGAGAAGGTAGCCATGGGTGCCGTGCGGGTTCTCCACGCTCCCACGACATCCCGGTTCACGACATCTTCACGAAAGGGTCGCCTTCTTCGGTGTTCTCCGAGTTTCGGTCGGTCCGAATGTCCGTGGCTAACCACCGACGCGTCCGATCATGGGCGTGTTAGCGTAATGTACTCCCCTCCGGTGGTTAGTTGGTTATGTTTGGCAAGGATCTCCTAGATTAGATCTTTCCTATTCTTAGGGATATCCTTGCCATGGTTAGTTGGTTATGTTTGGCAAGGATCTCCTAGATTAGATCTTTCCTATTCTTAGGGATATCCTTGCCATGGTTAGTTGGTTATGTTTGGCAAGGATCTCCTAGATTAGATCTTTCCTATTCTTAGGGATATCCTTGCCTATATGTACTTGAGCCTTGGGCTCCTCCCTTAATCAATCTACTATTTTCCCAGCCATACTCTTTCAGTTATGCTGTGGAACACATATCTGTCTTTCGAGAGTACATCTTTCAAATAAACAACAAAAGAAAGGTTACAATCTTAGTTGTCATGTCAAACTCTTTAAGATCCAGTGTGTGGTTGTGGTAGTTTTCATACGGATGAATTGAGGTGGAATTTGTTAGTTGTCGCCTTATGAACCTGTTGTAATTAGGGATGAAAACGGAATGAAAACGGTCGGTAAATGGTCATTCCGTTTCCGTTTCCACATTTTTTACCTGTAACGGAAACGAAATCGGAAACCCCAGAAACGGATACAGAAACAGATGGAGACGGATGCGGAATGGAACAGAGCGGAGACGGAAACGAAAGTGAAAAATTACACAAGAACATAGTACATGATCACAATATACGTGACCGCAAAAACAATGTAACTCATTCCACCTCCAAGGCGGACACAAGAAAAATGTTATGTTCACCGGTATCATTAGAAAGTTTTTTCTCAAGTTTGTCAGCTGAAAGATCGCTATTTGTCCCTCAGATCAGACCATCATGTCCTCATCCATATCATTATCATCGACATCCTCTTGCTCCTCCAACTATAGAGGTGTAATGCCCTAAAATTTGTATATTATTGTTCAATGTTTATTTATGATTTTCTGAGATTTATCCTGGATTTACTGGAGTTTATAAATGCCGTTTTGCTATTTTTAGATTTATAAAATTAATTTATTCATGAAAAATAAAACCAAAATTATGCTATAAATAATTTTCCTAGGTTCAAAATGTTCCAAAGTATTTTTGACAATTTTTCCGAGATTTTTGAACTCTGTTTGATATTTTCTATAAAGCCATTTGTATTTCTGAAATTATTTTAATTCGAACATAAATGTAAATTCTCCATTCTTCTTTTTGGGCCAAGTGGGCCAAGTTTCCGACAGAATTTCCGGTTTCATTTATACGGAATTTCCGTTTCCGTCGGAAATGGCTCTCCTGTTTCCGTTTTCGTTGGAAATGGCTCTCCTGTTTCCGTTTCTATCTCCGACAAAAAATTTCCGTTTCCGTACCGACATTTTTCATTTTCATTTCTGAAAAAAGGCTTCCGTTTCCGTTTTTCTCCGAAATGGTCAGAAATTCTGTTTGTTTTCATCCCTAGTTGTAACTCAATGGGATTCATATAGTCTTGTTGAATTTTCAGTTACTTACCGTTTGGTGGTGGACCAAGGAAATGTGTAGGTGACATGTTTGCTACTTTTGAGGTAATCTGTTTTGATTTTTTGAGGTTTGCAAATGTTAATATCAAAATAACATTCTCCTGATTTTTCAGTATTTTGATCATCTTACTGTGGCCTTCTTTCTTTCTAGACAACCTTCCACAGTTCCACGGACCTAAGATTTCATATGTTGTAAATAATAAGATAATCACTATTGAGCATGCAAGATCTTAAACTCTAATAAGAGACATGCTGCGACTTGTATGCAGACTGTGGTGGCAACGGCAATGCTTGTCAGGCGTTTTGATTTTCAGATGGCTCCAGGAGCACCTCCGGTATGTTTCCCACCTGCTTTCTAGTTCATCATAGTTGATAAAATATATATGCCCATTATGTATGAGCAATATGATAGGTTGAGATGACAACTGGAGCAACGATCCACACAACTGAGGGGTTGAAAATGACTGTTACTCGGAGGATAAAGCCACCTGTAATTCCAATCTTAGAGATGAAAGTCATTTCTGATTCACAAGAACCCACGTGCTCTGCTGCATCAGAGGTTGTTTCTACTGCTAGTATTGCTTCTGGAGAAGATTAACAGGGGAGGTCTCGACAACTCAGAGTATGATTTATGACAGCGTCACATTGCAATGACATACTTGTCAGATCTGCTTGAAAATTGAAATAGTTAGTTTCTTCACATTTGAGTGTCTATTTACTTATTGATCAAAATCTTCTTTTTCTTCAGTATGTGCATTCACTGGTGTTTTCTCATCTTTCTCTTGCATTATGCTACTGTGGTTTTGGTATGGCATACTTTCATGTGTCCTTAAGTACTCAAAGGCAAGAAAAGGGAGGGCACAATCTTCAGCCGATAGGCGGCTAAGGCAAGGAAGTTCATTTGCATTTCTCACTGTTAATCATAAATCCATGCCTTGTCTTCAGCAAATTATATTGTGTTATACGTCTATTGGTGATGAAACTTTAGTACTGGTTCTGGAAGCCCTATGCTATTGTCATCAGTGTTTATGAACCCACACCTAACTTGTTTTCGAGAGTAGATCTGAGTGTGCCTCCGTTGTTTTTTAAGCACAGTGGTGGCTCTCTTCTTAAAGATTACTTTAGGCATATCCTTCTTTTTTGTGAAACCTAGGCATATCCGTTTATAAAAGCACAGTGGTGGTTTCTTCTGAAACGTTATTTTAGGCGTATCCATTTATTATTATACTGTGGAAATCTTCTACTAATGTAAACATTTTGTTGTGCAGACAGTACAATACGTAGCAGAAGTTTCCTACTGTGCTTCTTTTTACAAGGAAAAACTCTCCCAGGCTTATTTTGGTGATGCATGCTACAACACTCTTAAAGATTACAGATCTGCTTGCTATCAAAATACCATGGACACATATGTACATATACACAAGAAGTTTCGGTCATGGACTCCTGCACATCTAAATCTTCAGCAGGGCCTCCTACTCGTGAAGAACATCAGCACGGGTAACTATACCTGTTAATAGTGTTTAGAACCCCAGTAAGCTTGCGACATACTCTGAATTATCAATGTATATGTATAATACAAATCAAGTATATGCAGTTCTGTTTCTGGTTTGTCACGTTTCTCACGCTCACCTATTACTTGTTCAACCTGATTTACTATTGGTAATCTGTGGATCTTCTTGAGCATCACAGCTGCAGCATCTGTAGGCATTACATATTTACATAAGCATATAGTTATATTAACTGGCAGCAAATAGGAAACAAGTAAAATTAAGTGAAAACAACAATTACCCATCACTGTTTTATCAGATGGTAGCGTGATGGCTGGAGAGGTCATCACTTCTGCAATCTTCGTCTTTGACTGTTACAGGTAGAAAGAAATAGATCAGCAAGCAAGATGGCTTTTGTTCTTTCCTCTGATATTGAGCTTGCAACTCGTGTGTGTGTGAGAGAGAGAGAGAGGGGGGCGGGGGCCGGGGGGGCGGGGGCTGACCCCATGAGAAGCCCTGGCCCGGTCACTCTTGACGACCACCCCAACACATCCTAGACTCCTCCTGTCTACAACTGAGAGCCCTGACACGGCCTCAAAGTGGCACTCAACCTCCTCCAGCGTCTGCTCTGCTGTGGACATGGCCTCACGCAAGAGCGCCACACGCTGCTTTCGTTCAAAATTGAGCAAGAGCTTAAGAAGAAGATCAAGAGGGAGATCAACAATAACTACAAGAAGAATGAATCTCGGATCAACAAGCACCTGTTCTCCGACATGGACTGCCTGCTGTGACTCAAGGTAGGCGCGGAGATCATCATAGCTCAGGCCACTCGCTGGAGATTATTGCTTCAGGGTTCTCGTGGAGCTCCAGCCGGATGCTCCCGTCCATGAACGTCGACGCCCGGCACTGAAAGGTAGGTGATCCCTTGCCACCACCGGCTTTACTTCTCCTTGTGTTGATCATTGCCCCTTCGAAAATAGAGCAGCTCTGGAAGTAATTGATGCAGGCCATGGTTGGAACAAGCTATTCAGTGTACTCTTTCTTATGTGGATGTTTCACTGGTTTCTGAACGTTCTCCCAGAAGATCATAGTAGGGAGCATTTATAATAAACTAGGAACTGGTCTATTGTCAGGGGGATAGGCATGCATGGGAAGGGCTGGTCCACCAATGACTGCTATTGCTGAGATCCTATTGGTGGACTTTGACTTGATGCTCTGATTAATATTCCGTTATTTATGCCTCTTGTCATCATATATAATACTAGTACAAGTAAGTATTATGGCAGCCTTAAGGATTAGCAAGTTTAGACAGGGCCGTTTTGCATAGACGGAGGGAGTACAATTCGGATTGAATATACTACATGCCATCATATATAATACTACATGTATGCATTATATATACTGAGAGACTACAACTTGGACTGAGTAACTGCCTAACTGGAACTTACAGGCAGCTTGGTTTAAGGTGGAATTATGGTTATGGGAGTTGTCATGTGAGGAAAGAAATGCAGGTAGAACAATGCATTTGTTTTGTTAACCCTTGGATCATATGCTCCCTTTGTGCAAGTTTATAAGATGTATTTCCTCTTGACATATAGACTAATGAGATATTAAAAATAACTAGATTACATCTAATTGCTATCTTTAAGCACTACGTATCAGTGTATACATGTAGAGAATATCAGTAGCGCTAGATATTTATTAGGGCTACAAAGAAAATATCGTACTAATTTTGCATTAGAATAAAATATACCTTATATTTGTGGGCAAGTTCATTTATAAAATACACACCGTAAACTGGGTTGGTGGGAGTAAAGTCTTTGGATCTGGATATGCTAACTGTGGCCGACGAGGGTGACATGATAGGCTGCATTCGGATGGTTTTGCTCTGAATCCGCTCCGGCTTGGATTCGGATGGTTTTGCTCTGCATCTGCAGGGACCGAACGTCCGACGTGGCGCGCGGCCACTGGCCGCCGAGATCCCCATGGCCCCTGGCACGTGGCAGTGGATAAGGCGGCCGAGCCGATCCCTTGCTCGGGTAACGCAACGGTTGGACTTGAGTTGCATGTGTTGCGCTAATTTCCATGGCCATTATATTTGATCTTGTATGATGATTTGCCGGATCCGGTATGGTTTAATTTGTGGCCTTCGGTTTGGTTGCGCCGCTGATCTGATCATGGTTTCACAGTGGTAGTGATCTTCTCCAGTCTTAGGGTCTGTTTGGTAGAGCTTCAGATCTCAGTTTTACCTAAGATCTGAAATTTGTAGGTTAAAATAAAGTGAATTAAGTTTATATTTTTGATCTAAAATATAAATAAGATGATCCATCTAAACACTCTTAATGTACCACAACTCCAGCGAGCTGGAGCTCTATAAAACACATCCTTAGGACCTGCTTGGTAGTTCCGAATTTTTTTCTACTTGTAAAGGAAAAACCAACGGTAACTTTTCATTACACAAATTACCCGTGAAATCAAAATCCTGGAGGTCAGCCTGTTTGGGAGAAAAATAGAGTGCTACCTCAGTGATTTGAGAAACTAGGATTCCTTGTTAATTAATCAAAATGAGACCTTTACAATATGCATCAAAATTTCAGATCAGCACATCCAATTGTAGCTACAAAATATGAGAAATTGATAAGAAAATTCAGACAAAATCATCAAGATTGAACCAAGATTGCAACTTTAGAACAAAACCAAAGATCTAAAACAGCATCCCCTACACAAATGTACTAAACATCAGCCGGAAACCAGCAAGAACGAGCAGTAAAAGCTAACTTCTCCTCAAATCCACCACAATTAAGCGAGTAACAGCACCAAATCCACCCCAAAAAAACCACGCCACGACACCGAAAAAAGCAGAATTAAGCAACACCAAGTTCCCGAACACATCCCAGATCGAAGCCTCCCACGCCCAAACTTGCAAACCCATCGAAATTACGCGGCGGCAACGGCAGCCATCATCTCACCCCCAACCCACCAGGAGAAACAAGCACAACGCGAACTCCACGCGTTCACTGCCTCGAAGTCGCCGCCCCGGCATGGTCCGATCCAGTCGCCCTCGAAATCCGACGATCTGGAGCTCAATCCGCGGCAAATCACACGGCGCGGCCTGTAGAAGTGTGATTACCCTTGTCCGTTGGCGTCGCCACTTGCCCAAGAGCAGTGCCGTCGTCGCTGCGCGGGCTGGCAGCCGAAGAGCTGAGTCTTCCCGATATCTGTCGGAAAAGTTTTGTTGCCTTCTCACACGATCATTTTTTTCCAGTTGTAACGGGCCGAACCAGTGTATTTTTATTAGTTATACCAGCCCATCCAAGCAGATTTAGCAGCCCAGTATGAAAGATTTTACGGGCTTATATTTTACACTGATTTAAGACAAAAATCAGCGTTCCAAGCAGGCCCTTAGTCGCTTCCTGATCCTCTGGTTTTGGTGCTAACGCCTGCGACATGCATGAGCGTACGTGTTGCTCTGTATTCTCGTGGCAAAACATGCCATGGTGGTGGCTTTTGCTATGGCTCGATGCATGCAAGCTAACATCGAAACCTGCACTTGCGCGCTAAAGAAAGGTGGTCTCGTATTAACTCTCTCTTTTTTTTAGAGAGAGATAGAGAGACAGGAGGTTTCATTACCTAAGAGTCTAGGACTGAACTACTCTACGATGCAAAATGCCTATACATGAAATATAATCACGTTATCAAGCACTCATCGAAAGGTTATTTTCTCCCATACAAGTATCTCTTTTATAGGTGCTAAGATGTTATGTTATCTATTAATTAGATACAGTTATACTCATAAACACCTGTTAAGCACCAATGCTGCAAAATAAGTATCATACAAGAAAAACCAGTTTTGTATTGCTAAGCACTTTTCTAAAACACTTACATCGTAGATGCTCCAAGGATTGAGGGTGCCTGCATGTTGCCAATGTTCAGTGTTCTACTGACTTGCAAACAAGACGTGCATGCGATGTTACGACC
This sequence comes from Otatea glauca, assembly GCA_036346275.1. NCBI lineage: Eukaryota > Viridiplantae > Streptophyta > Magnoliopsida > Poales > Poaceae > Otatea > Otatea glauca. Next base: position 29,385 of record JAYEVK010000106.1, read on the forward strand.
CGGCCTCACAATTTCGAAATCGTGATTTTCGAACTATTTTTTATTTTTGATTATCGGTAAAAATCGGTCAAAAATCGACAAAAACCGAAGAGCTAAGAAATCAAAATTTTTAGAAAAAAAATTTAGAAAATTGAATCGCCTGGTTTTCACCGAAAACCGGTGGCCAATTGAATGTTTCTTAGAGCCGATTTTTTTTGAGCGATTTTTGCTCGATTCCATTGAAAATTGAGCGATTTCACTGATCATCGATTGATTTACGCCGCATAAATTTTTTCAATTTTTTTAAATTGGATCGATTTATTGATTGGTTTCTACTACCGAACCGACTCGATACAATCAATTTTCGTGATTTTTGAACGATTTTTTGTCGATTTTGTAAACGGTGGTTACGACGGAGGGAACATTCAACAACGATTTGGGCGTCTTTTTTTGCGATTTGAAAAGGGCCGTAAAGGGATACAAGCACTACAACTATTTAGGCTGGCCTATCATTTGTTGGGCCACTGCAGCCTTACTTGGGCCAAGACCAACTAGAGACGGCACTTGCCAATTCCATCGAACATTATATTAACGCTACTGATTTAACGAACATATTGATTTTATTTAAAATATTATTCTATAAAAAAACTCTGTAATTTACCCAAATAAGAACATGAATATGTAATTTTCTAACGAGTAGTTTCGACAAGCTAACTACAATTTGAGAAAGTTTACCGCTCAAAAACTTTTTCTTGAACTTAGAGAATAAATAAAGAATTGGCTTAGAGGATTGGCAAGTTCCAACAAGTCAGTTTGAGTGAGTTGTAGCTTTTCTAAAATTGCTTTTTAGCTTTTTGGACTGAAAAGGTGTTTTTTAGCATTCTAGATTGAAAAGAAGTTGTAGCTTTTTATAAGAGATCGTTTGACAAATAGCAAACTTCCCTCGGTAATAAGCTACAAAAGCAGGTCCAGCCTAGTTTTCAGTTTTTGACTTTTGCTAGTTATATATAACTTCTAGATTATGCCAAAAACCACTTAAAAACTAAGTTGTTTAGAAGAGTTTATTGGTTTTTCGAAAACTGAAGTTGACTTAAAAGCCCCCAAACAGGGTTACATCTGTTATGTAATTTTTCTCAATCATGCATTCTTTTTTCACAGGTCCTTTTTTTAATCTCTTTTGCCCTCGTCTTTCCTCTACGCCTTGATAAGTATCTGGAACCTTCTAGAAGTTTCATTCCCCCTAAAGTCATACTAGAGCAAAGCCCACCCTACTTTCTTTTTTAGTCTGTCTAGGGAGTTGTAGCTTTTCTAAAAAAGCTGTTTTTTTGTTTTCTAGATTAAAAAATAGTTGTAGCTTTTTATGAGAGGTCGTTTGGTAAATAGCTAATTTTTCTTCACAATAAGCTATAAAAGCACATCACACCTTATTTTTAGCTTTTGGTTGTTGCTACTTATATATGGTTTCTAACTTATCTCAAAAGCCACTTAAAAGTTGACCGTTTGAAGGAACTGACCTTTCAGAAGTCAAAGTTAGCTTTAAGTCTCCTAAACAGTGTCTTTTCTTCTATTTAAGCCGGTTGGCTTCTTTTCTGTAAAACTTGTATGTCAGGTAAACTAATGTAAAAGATTCCTGCATGAGCAAACAAGAAAGCAAGTAGCATCTTACCAATTTTAAGGGGCAATCTCTAAAATGCAGTGTTTTAAAAGTGGCATATATCAAATTTTGCAATCTTTAAAATCGTTGATCCAAGCCGCGAATGTTTGATCAGGTGGGTGATCCAATTTCTATAATTATATTATTTTGAATGGTGCTTCAATACTTTTTTTTACAATTGCACAACTATTTAAACATGAATGAAAGGTAGATGATTATTATTTACACCTTCACTTGCTTCAAGATTTGTGCAACTTGTATTAAGAGGGAAAACATTGAAACACTACTCATACATTTTTCTTAGGTGCAAACCATGATATGGAATATTTTTATGAGAATTGCTAATTTAGGGGCGCCCTCACCAAATCTTTGGGGATGACAACCAGGGTTTCAAAAACCGTTCGAAAATCGTCAGAAACCGAAGGGTTAAGAAAAAAAAAATCGAAAACCAACTGACCAATTGAATGTTCCTTAAAAACGATTTTTGAGCGGTTTTCAACGGTTTTCGCAGCAGTTTACGTCGCATATTTTTTTTCCAATTTTTTTGATTTTTTAAAAATTTAATTAGATCGGTTTACCGTTCGGTTTTGAATCTCGAACCGCAGCGATAAGGTCGAAAACCGTGATTTTCGCTGGTTTTTGAAACCACGATGACTACCCTTTTCTTGTGACAAGTAGAAACATCTCCTTCCTTTTCCTGCTTCACTTTCCTTTCAAAGGCGCTATCTTTGTAACAAGTAGCAGCACTTCATTCATTCCTCACTTCATTTTTCCTAAAAGACCATCTCCTTGTGACAATTGACTGTAACTCCTTCATCTCCATTTCCTCTCTGTTCCCTTCCCTCTAACTCAAAATAGTTTTTGTATTTCAATTTTTCTCAATTTTTTTGAAAACAAGTATTTTTAAATCACTTTCGAAAGTTTTTTAATCAAAACTTTTATAACCGAAAGTTTGTTAAATATAAACTTTTCGGACCAAAAGTTTTGAATTGAAAGTTTTTTGAGTTGAAACTTTTCTATTTGAATTTTTTGACTTGAAACTTTCAAAATCAAAAATTTTCGATTAAAATTTTTTTGAGTTCAAACTTTCTTATTTGAATTTTTTTGATTTAAAATTCTTCGAGTTGAAACTTTTTGATGAGAAAATTTTTGATTTGGAAATTTCGAGTTGAACTTTAAATCAAAACTTTTCGAACGAAAGTTTTTGAATTGAAAGTTTTTTGAGTTGAAGCTTTTCGATTTGATTTTTTTTATTTATAACATTTCGAGTTGGAACTTTCTAGTTTAAATTTTTTCAAGTTGTAACTTTCTAATTTGAATTTTTTCGAGCTGAAATTTTTTCGAGCTGAAATTTTTTGGCGTTAAATTTTTTTGAGTTGAAAGTTCCCATTTAATTTTGGGTCAGAGAGAAAGAAAATAAGTAAGACGGAGGAAAGAGAGAGGGATAAAATTGGATGGAGAAGATGATAACTATTTTTATCTCATATACGAGCTCTGTTCTCGTATGTATATATATAATCTAATAAAGGAAAGGATTCCCCTTCTCACCTCCTCGGGGCTCCCCCGTTGATTCCTCCCCCTGTAATACGTTTCGTCGAGCGCCGGAGAAGAATCGTCCAGGGCAGGCCTCCTTCCAACTCGAGGACCAGGGAACTCTTCTCCCCTCCCCTCCCCTCCACTGGGGCTGGCATGGAGATCCATCCAGGCTGATTTCCCTTCTTTTGTTGGTACGGAAGCCCTAGCGTAGCTTGCTTGGACTGTTCTAGGAGTGCTTCCTTCTTTGCTGCGAGCAATCAAATCCAAATCTTTCTTGCTTTCTTCCTTTCCGAGTTACTCCGATCCATCCTATTAGTTGCGGATTTGATCCGATTGCTGTTCTAATAGCACCTTGTGTCCCCCGAAATTTTGGGGGTTTAACCGAACCTCCACGCCCCACTTTTAAGCCTATACATGCCTGTAATTTCAACAAATGCCATCTTGTCGAATGTTGTTAGTTTGGTGGGATTTGACCTCAAGATGACCCCTTTCCATTTTAGAAGTAGAGAATTAAGCATTCCTTCTAGCTGTGATAGATTGGTTCCAGTAACCATAATTGGTGAATGTTCATTAAATCCCAGTTAATTTGATGCAGGTAAAGATGGTGGATGTGGTATTTGTTTTCCCTCGCTGTCCGTGAGCGCCCTTCCTTTAGGTGAGGTCAAGATATGGTGTTGCGCAAGAGGTTGGATTATGGATCCCGTGGCCATCAAGTTCCCGCCGCACCACGTGTTCCATCCTTGGCTCTGGTACATATTTGATTCTGTATCTACCTTAAACCGCAATCCGCTTGTTGAATCTGTATTAACGGTCAATTGTAATCCAGGGAAAACGGCCCACAAGAAGAAGAAAGAAAAATGAGATGTACGCGCTCGATTTGCTTGCAACAACTGCAGGAACATTGTTGGCCGATCAGGAGAATTCATCTATCAGACCTAACATGAGTGGAACAGCAGCAAGTTATGCTACAAACAGGGAGTCGGTTGAATCAGAACAGTTTGATGAAGTCCTGCCGTTCAAGAGCGTAGCTGTGGGAAAAGATTGCTGTAAAGGATGCACAGTGGGGTGTGCTGGTGTCTGCGGCTCTGTTGAACAAACTAACATCTCCTTGGCAGAGAACTCATCGACCCAAAATGTTGCTGATTCAGTACTAGAGTCGGTAACAGCAAAGCCAGATGTGTTGGTTAAGGACTCATTGGTTAGTTGTACAAAATCATGTCAATTGGGTCGTGGTCTTGGCACAATTCCAGAGTATGGAACTGTTGGGTTATGCCATCCTTGGCCCAAAAGATCAGCAGAAGTTAAACAAGTGCACCGAGCCAGACCCACAATGATCAGAAGTCAAGTAGATGGTAATGCCAAAGCTGTGCATAGTTTGGTTGGCACTATGGATCTGGATACCAAACTTCCTTTTGTGGTTAGCTCTGACAGTAGGTCAGGAGTGCACCTGTGCGTCCATGACAGGGGCCATAACTCCTCTCCCTTGTATTGGGGCAAAGTGCAGCATGCTGCAGATAGAGATGATGACGAAAGTTTTTCCGGGTGCGTTCTTCCAAGCACCTCAGGAAATAAGGGTGGTTATATACCACATTATATTGGTGACTGTAGGATAAGGAGATTGCTTGCCACCAGATTAAGGAAGGCAGCTCGTAATAAGATATGTGGAGATATGTCCAATAAAGGTATTTGGAGTTAACCCTCATTTCGTCCACGGCTTCGTAGCTTCCATATAGAGAAGAATCTTTCTTTTGCTACTTATATTATTATGCAGCTTGTTATAGCAGGAATTGGACTGATTAATGGCTAAGGGTTGTATCATGTAACTAGGTAGCAAGTGGAACTTCTGTGGAAAGAAGATATCCACTACACGTCGAAGGGTGCAACGAACAATGTTCAAGAGGAAAAGACTAGTTCAATGTTCCTTGGCAAAGGCATCTGATGAAGGGATCCTAACTGAAAGTATGTTGCTTACTTGCACTGTCAATTTACCTCATTGATATATTATGGACGCAAGTTATTTACGATGATCCAATAGTAACATTGCACAGAGCTGGTACAACTGAGCGTTTCATATTGTACACTATTGGATAGCCTCAACCCCTAGTTTTGGTACACTTCTTAAAGAAATATGTCGGTTACCATTTCAGCGAGCGAGACATCATTCTGTATGGGAGGTCAAAATCCACCATGTGCATCTGAGGGCTATCATGGTATCCTGGATATTTGTTTCAATAGAGAGGAACCCTTACTTAATTCATGAACATGATGACTTACTATTATGTTTTTCTCTTTTTAGTCAAGTTAATCATCAAGTCATTGAACATCCCAGAACTGCAGATCGAGGTCCCTGAAAATGCAACAGTTGGTTCATTGAAGGTAAAACACTATATGGGCTTAGTTATCTATTATGTAAAAGTTACTGGTTACTGATTAGCAACTATGCGTTCATGTGTGCAGCCTGATATTATGTTTCCTTTTATGTCATTAACCTAGTATCATTAATATTATCTGCAACAGTTGTTTGTGGAAATTCAATGAGTAGATTGGGTACTCTCTGTTCCATGATGGTGTTGCATGTACAGAATTAAGGAATACATCAATTAGTTCCTGCTAATGTCTAGCTGAACGGCCTTGTTAGATTTCTAAATTTCAGCAATCTAAGATAGCGTTACGCTACGAAACAATGAAGCCTTTTCACAATAGTTTTAATCCTATCCAAATCCTATCATTTTTCTATCTTGAACCTTTTACCTATCATTGCTTTCCACTTAAAATATTTGTCGCTGCATATAAACATTGCCTTTTATGAATAACATTTTTCGATTTGTCTTTAGAGAGCTGTAATGGATGCTGTTACTACTATAATTGAAGGCGGCATCCGTGTCGGTGTTCTTCTTCAAGGAAAGAATATTCAAGATGACAACAAGACGCTTCTTCAGGCTGGTATTTGCCATGGAGGAAAACTAGAAAACATAGACTTTACGCTGGAATGTGAAGCTGGGCAAGGTTCTCACCCTGGAGTAAAAGTACCTGAAGAAATGGATTTTGTTGGTGCAGATGTTGTGGAACCATTAGCTACGTAGGTTACAATTAATCCGTTTCTTCTTGCATAATTTTGCAGTAGATTTGGATTTAGGTGTAATGATAAGAAAACATTGTCAAGATGCATCTGATAATTTATGTTAACATTGTTGTTTTGCAGAAGTTTTAAAATGGTGCTTCCATAGATTTCTGCTGTTTGCGGTCATCTAAGGATTTTTAATATTCCATTTCCAGGATGAAGTGCGAAGAACCTTTTCCTGAAACCAGGGCCAGCGATGACAACCAGCAGCCTATGCAAGCTTTTCCAAACTGCACTATGAGTGATCCTGGCGATTATCCTGTTGAATGGACTGCCCAACAAGCATCAGCAAGCTCCCAAGCTATTGTCCCCGTTGCAACTCCAGACGTAGATGCGCTGGCTATTGTGTCTCTTTCTAGGTCAAAGCGGTTGGATTTTGTGCAAAGACGTACACGAAGGCCCTTCTCTGTTGCTGAGGTGGAGGCTCTGGTAGAAGCCGTTGAAAAGCTTGGAACTGGAAGGTTTGTTGTACCCAGTAAAATTCTTCCAGTTGGCACAAGGTCACTGCAGATCACATGTCTCATGTCATGTGGGCCTCTTGATCTGTTTGCCCAGGTGGAAAGACGTTAAATTCCACGGATTTGGCAATGCTAATCACAGGACCTATGTTGACCTGAAGGTAATTCAGTAATCATGAGCTCGCCTTTCTGCTACAATTTTGTTTAGAGTAGTCGTTTGAAAATCCTCAAAAACGGCTTAGTGGAGATGCTTCAAGTTACTGTAAGTAGACATCACTATCATTTGATCCGGGCACTGTTACATTTCACGGCTTAGCTCATTGCCTAATGCTCTGCAGTAGCTACTTGTCATTTCTTTCTGCTAGTGTGGAGGACTGGACTGGGTTTCATATCAGCTTCTTTCTATCAGACTGAATGGGCTACAGCAAATACTTTTCTTTTGTAAAAGTAGTGAAATATTTGATGAACCAGGACAAGTGGAAGACCCTTGTGCACACTGCAAGCATATCCCCACAGCAAAGAAGAGGCAAGGCAATTCCGCAGGAGCTCCTCGACCGTGTGCTCGCAGCGCAGGCGTACTGGTCCCAGCAGCAGGCAAAGCTTGAGGCGAATCCTTCATTTGCTGAAATTTGCCCTGCCTAGAAACGCATACTCATCCTCGTGTAAAAATCGTGCCTAGTGAAAACAAGGTATGCAGGGGTTCAAAAGGATTTGAATTTGACTGAGTTGTACATCATTCCAATCTCAGACTTTTGTTTCTTTGGTCGCTGTTGAAGCAATGGGCTCTCTTTCCTATGTGGATGAACGCGAGGGGAAGAAGCTTGTTTGCAGGTTCAGCATAATTTGGCCCACCCATGTAAATGATGTGGAAAAGAACTATGTGCATGCTTCAACTGTTCAACATGATCATAAAAGAAGCGGATTATTTCTCCGTTACAGTGGTTGTGTTGTACCACATTTTGAGCCAGTTTGTCTTGTTGGATTGTTGTGCCTACCACAAGTGTACTGGAACTGGAGGCCAGGCCATTTCTTGCTGGTCTCACGGATTGTCTTGACCAAATGCCAACTTAGCATATGAGCATCTGCATCAGGCCATCGAGTAGTTGATAGTGCAGAGTAGTCTTGGGCTAGAGATGGCCGAACGGGCGCCCAGCACGGCACAGCTCATTTAACGTGCGGCACGGCTAGCTAGCGGGCCGTGTCGTGTTGACCTACGATCCGAGGCCACAGGTGGCTCTCGTGTCGTGTCGTGCTGTGCTGGCATAGGCACTCATGGGCCGATGGGTCGTGCTGTGCTGAGGTCGGCCCATTTGGCACAAAAATATTATTATTATTTTGAAAAAATTCAAAAAATCGTAAAAGTTTGAAAACATTCTAGAATAATTAGAAAATGGGCCATAATGTGTCGTGTTAAATGTGTCGAACGGGCCAGGCCTAAACGGGCGTGCCATGTCATGCCGTGCCGATCCAACACTGTGCGTGTTGTGCCGTGCCGGCATGTTGGGCTGAGGCTACATCCCAATTACGGCTCGCCCTCTTGGGCCATGCCGATACGGTCCATTTACAGTTGGGTCATGCCCATAGTCCCGTGTTGCAGGACCGACCCAGGTGGCACAACCCATCTGTCTATCTTTATCTTGGGCTCATCGTTGGATGAAGCCCAACAAATAAGTGGGAGTAGTTTGTTGTTGCCAAGGTTTCAAATTTTGTTTTGATCCCATCTCGGGGTGGTCGAAATCCAAAATTTCGGCGAGATTTCGGAATTTTGACCGAAATCCAGATGAATACAATTAGGTTAAACCAAGCACTGATGTACTCATTTAAGTAGTGGACATTGTTGTGCAACATTACTACGGATAAAATACATCATGCATCTAGGATGTTAGAACATCTTTATAGATGAAATTCTTGAATGCACCATTGGCTCTGCCACCTGAGAAATTTAGCCAACACTAAAGTGTATTGATTAGATGATTTCTTACGTAGAATTGCTAACGAAGACGATGAGCTTATCCTTGGGATCAGTGTTAACAAAATCGGTTTGGGAAAAATCGGCCGAAATTCGAATTTCGAAAATCGGAAATATCGAGCCGAAAATCGTCAAAAATCATGGAGTTTTAAAATCAAAAATTTGAAAAGAAAAATAAAAAAATATCTTTTTCATGGGAAATCGGCCGATTTCGTGGAAAATCGACAGGCAAGTTGAACTTTTTTGGTGGGCGATTTTTGTCGATTTTCGACCGGTTTACGTCGCATAAATTTTTTTGAATTTTTTTAATTGCACCGGTTTATCGAGTAGTTTTAGAAGCCGTTCCGCGCCGATACGACCGAAAATCGCAATTTTCGATCGATTTTCGGCGATTTTGCGAACCCTGCTTGGGATCTTGTAGTTGATCATCAATATGACTTCTTACACTCTCTGCAGCATCAACAATTGGTTAAGTCAATTGGTTAGGATTGATAGCAGCAACATGACTTATATGGTAATATCTAGATCTGGCATGTATTTGCACAGTGCTCATTCAAGAAAAAAAAACACAAGCATTGGACCTCCTCTAATGAACCGGTAATCCATTCCTCAATTGGTTATTCCGGTTTTGTTGGTTTTCTCTAAGTGCCGTTTTTTAAGGGAGTGTTGCGCGTGCACTTGAGGGAGTGGAGGAAGATAGGCAAACTTTCTTTTTATAATAGTAGAGAAAATTGTTAATTGCCCTTTTAGAATTCTTTTATAGAACAACTAACACTGCCGGTATTAAGCGAGCAATATCTCACAAATGAAAGAGCTGATGAGATTTTATTTTCATATTGTTCATGACCAACATAGGTTCAACCAGAAATAAGACTGTTAACATGAAGACTGAAAGGATGACAGAAAATAGATGATGTTCCTGAGATATGATCACCTACAATGGTGTTGCTCTTTCGAGTTGCAACATGCAATGGTTTGTTCCCCTTGTTATCTTCCAAATGTATAACTGATACATTAGGCTTCAATAACTCTTGCAGAATTTCAGCATTTTGACCTTTTGAAGCCATGTGCAGTGTTGTTTGTCCCTTCTTATCTTTTATGAAACCAATCTCTGGATCCTTATTTCTTTTCTGAAACCAATCTCTGGATCTTTATTTAACAATAATGTGACCACCTCCACATGGCCCATTCTTGCTACTGAATGAAAAACTGTTTTGCCATTATTTCTTGCAATTCTGGCCAGGCTTGCGTCCAATAGAAAATTGACAATATCAATGTGACCTTGAGTGGCAACAGTTTCCGAAGTTATGGCATTTACAGAATTTGTTGTCATAGCTAATGCAGGAAATGCCCCCTTCAAAACATCTGCAAAGCTAAGAAATGGAACTGCACTATGAGCCAGAAATGATTTGACAAATCAGTTTAAACGAAACACAGTGCTAAATGCTAAGGTATATGCGTCATTATAGTTAGGGGACAGGACAACACAACAATTTGCTTTTCTACACAGCCTACAAATCCAAATATTGAAAATTACACGGGTTCATTGGTTCAGAGCAGTCTGCTGGCAGATCAAACAAGTACCAGGAAGTACTATTTACAAGTGCTACGAATTGACAAAAATTGTTATCTTATCTCTAAATCTGTGGTCAAATGAATTATATCTGATGCCCAAAAGGATAGCCACTACTTTGTTTGACACAACAATTATTTTCAGCAAGATTCTAGAATATTGCTTCACATTGTATAAAACTGTTAATCCATAATAATTTTTTCTGTCAACCCAAGAAAGGTAAATAAGTCAATTTGGAATCTATAATTCAAGTAAATCTATCATCCATTTATTGTAGAAGGAAGTTAGTGTGTAAATTCTTTATTAATGCATGTTATTCACAAAACATATTGGGAAAACGTCCTTTTGTAATCATAGGGCCTGCAGAAGTCAATCAGATACAAGTCATTATTCATAAACATAAACAACTATGAGTACAAACAAACCAAAATGATTGGTTCAACTCAGTTCAACATATTAAAGAATTACAATTCACATAAACCTTATCAGCAATTTGTTGACTTGGCAAACAAAGCTCATTGGGAGATCAAATTCAATAGTAAAATTATCATTCGTGATGAATGAAAGAAGCTAACCTAGATGACCCTGCTTCGCCGCAATATGGAATGCATCGAAGCTGTTGTTGGCCTTGATCTCTGCTGACTGCACATCACACACCTTCAATATCTCACACACAACCTCGACATGTCCCTTCTCAGTAGACGCATTCAGCGCGGTCTCACCGTCGTGGTTCTGGCGGGCAACCAATTCCCCAACCAGCTCTGGATCACTCTCCGCAAAAGATCTTTGTACATGGGCAATACTGCCAGCCCTAGCCGCAAGGTGGAGCGCGGTGTCACCCTTCTTTCGAGGGCTGTCCTTGTTCCTCCTCTCCTTGAAGCTCTGCTGTTTTCCATGGAAAAGAACCTGAAGCTTCTTTGCTTCTCTATCCCCCGAAAGCTCTTCAACTTTTCTAGAGCACCAAGTCGGTGCTAGATTGCCTCTCCATCTCCAAATCCAAAAACTTACTAATTTTAATGTTTGATAGTTTTATGAAGTCCCAAAATTGCAAGATTTCTTGCAAAATCTAAGAAGCCCATCTCCTCGCACACTTCGCAAGTTCATCTCCAGTTGATGGGAAAATACCACATCTTCAAATTGCAAAGAATAGGCCAAATTCGAGCTTGTCTTTGCAAAATCCAACAAGCCCCTCTCCTCATCACTAAACTGCTACAGCTCCCTTCGCTTAGGTTTACACAACACATTTTTGGTTGCTTGGCACATAGACTAAGGAAAGTTCTCAAATCTCTTCATAAAGACCTTCTGTTGCTGCGACCTGCGCTTTGTCCTCCTGTGAAAGGCACAAAACCATGATCACCTCAAAGTGCAAAAAGGATCAACGAACCCCAAACTTTAAACAATTCGGAATTGCGGTTAATTTAATTTTCATCTAAATCTATCATCATCTGCATCATTAACAACGGGGATACCTAAATTAAGCATGCACGCATGCAAAGGGGGGAGGGAGGGAGAGGTGAGTTACGTGGCAGAGCAGGAGCTTCTCGGCAGTCTTGCAGACCTTGGCCTGGGCGGCATCACCATGTCGATGGCGGGCGGTGAGGGTGCGACGCTTGAGGGCCGACGTGGCGCCATGAAAGACGAAGAGAGGACGGACGCGTAGGAAGAGGAGCTTGCAGATGCGGCGAAGGATCGAAGCCGAGGAGGTGTGCGTTGCGGATCATGCCACCCTTGTCTTCCCGCATCACCCGCATGAACTGCACCATCCAAATGCTCGCGTCCACCGCCAGCCGGCCGCTTCCCCACCAGGGTCTCCACCAACACCCGCCGCCCACCGGGGCTCTCTGGCCCGCTCGACCCCGCCGTGCCCTTCCTTCTCTGTCCCGCGAAGCCCATCAAACCACACGGTGCGGTTGGGAAGGACTATAGTAGAGAGTAGACAAAATAGACTTCTTTCCACGATTCCCTCTAATGACAACCTGGTTCCATCAACCTTAAAAAAGAAGGTTCCATCGTGCTAGTACATGACTGTATAGTTCATATCCTATCCGCGTCCTACTCACGTCGATCACGATTTTTTTCTTGAGAGACGATGAACTTTTTTCTAATCATTTTCTGATTCGAAATAGACGTACATACGTACGTATCTCTGCTAGACTGCCATGCCGTAGCCTACATATAGACACCGCTTGCGATTGCGATTGCGATTGCGCTTCGATAAGAACAACGCGCGCACCCAGGGTCCAAGAACTCGGCGAGCCCAAACTACAAGGATCTCTCTCTCTCTCTCTCTCTCTCTCTAGATCTCTCCCCATGGAGAAGGCGATCGATCGGCAGCGCGTCCTCCTCGCCCACCTCCTCCCCTCCCCGAACCAGCCTCATCCTCTCCTATCCGTGAGTTCTTGGTTTTTAACTTCCCCAATTGATTATTATTACCTACCGATTTATCATCTTCCTGCCTGCGACTTTCTTTTCTTGGAGGTCTCATGTTCTGGTGTTGAGATTGACGAATTCACTGATTCGGTGTTGCTCAGGCCTCGGCGTGCGCGGCCGGGGACAGCGCCGCCTACCAGACGAGCTCCCCCTTCGGAGATGACGTCGTCGTCGTCGCGTAAGCCTTGTCGAACCCTTGCCCACCCATCGATTCATCCTTGTTATCTCTATGTGTATGCGCGCGCTAATGGCAAATAGTTGTAATTTATTTATTCTTTCTAATGAAGAAAGGAAATTAGTTCTGGAGCTTCTTGCAGTTAAGAGACCCCAATTGTATCGAGTTCAGTTAGTCATGAAGGGAACTGATATTTTTCACAGCAGAACCTTGTATTCAAACTACAACGAGCTAGCACGCTAAATCATGTTAATTAGTTTACAAGAAGAACAAAAGAACACTTATCCAAAAACACTGCAATTCGAGTCTACCACTTCACCAAGCTCACAATCACAACCAGTGTCCAGACTCCAGAGTGTGGTACAAGCTTAGAGATTCGAAGCTTTGTTGTTCTTTATGGGTGTACCAATACCATGCTATAGTACTTATAATATGGATATCGTTCTAATCACTTTCTTCTATGCCGTGTCACCTGCAGTGCCTACAGGACACCGATATGCAAGGCCAAGCGAGGAGGTTTCAAGGATACATACCCAGAGGACCTTCTTACAGTTGTTCTTAAGGTTTGGACTTGTCACATTGCCTCAAGTTACAATTCATCGGTTGTTCAAATCTAAAGGACGTACGTTCTGAGTTTGTTTCTTTGCTCAATTTCCACCATATATAGGCTGTTCTGGACAACACTAGAATCAACCCAGCTGAAATTGGTGACATTGTAGTTGGGACGGTGTTAGGTCCAGGTTCTCAGCGTGCAAACGAATGCAGGATGGCGGCTTTCTATGCTGGATTTCCTGGTAAATCCAATGTTTGCAATCATGTCACACTCATATGAAGAAAGAGGCTTCTTTCTTATGGCCACTGATTCTATTTCCTTGATTCCCTTTCCGCTGATGTAGAAACCGTTCCTGTTAGAACTGTGAACCGGCAATGTTCATCTGGGTTACAGGCAGTAGCTGATGTTGCTGCCGCTATAAAGGCTGGTTTCTACGACATAGGTAATTGCAATTTGCTTGTGCTAATTTTGCTACATAGCTGCTTCATCCTGAGGTGCTGAATTGCAGTTTTTCGTCGAAAACAGGGATCGGTGCAGGTCTGGAATCCATGTCGTTAAATTCTATTGGTTGGGAAGGACAAGTAAACCCGAAAGTACGGATTTTTACAAGCACCCTGCATTTTGCTGTAAATACTCTGCTTGTGCCTTACTAACACATTCTTCTTTGCAGGTAAATGAATTCCAGAAAGCACAGGATTGTCTTCTGCCCATGGGAATAACATCTGAAAATGTTGCCCATCGATATGGTATAACCAGACAAGACCAAGATCAGGCTGCTGTGAGTTGCTAACTTCCTCGGGCATCCATCGTGTTTTGCTTCCTTTCATTAAAAAGGTGATTAAAGTTTGCTTTTTTAACAGGCTGAGTCTCATAGGAGAGCTGCCGCAGCCACAGCTTCTGGAAATTTCAAGGACGAGATAGTTCCAGTGCCTACAAAGGTAAGAGGGATTGATGTTTGCCCCCTTTTTGCTCCGGGTTCATGTTATCTCGGAATTAGGAGAAGGCAAACCTATTTTCGGATCAGGCTGTATTTAACTGCCTCAACATTATTAGTTTTTTAATGTGCTCATTGTCGGATCAGGACTAGTTATTTCAGTCCAATTAACTAGAAAAAGAACAGCATTCTAAAAAAAAAACTGAGTTTCTTATTAATAAGGAAGTATGTGATACGAGTATCTACTAATATTCTTTCATTCTGCAGATCATTGACCCCAAAACGGGAGAGGAAAAGAAAGTCGTGATATCAGTTGATGATGGAATTAGGCCAGGGACCACGGCATCTGGATTGGCGAAGCTTAAACCAGTTTTTCAGAACGATGGGACTACAACTGCAGGTATCGCAGAACTCTCAACCGTTTTTTTGTTGATACTGCTATTGGAACAGGAGGTTTGTTTGCCTGTAGCTGAAACATCATTCAAGAAATTTATTGAACCTATGTAGGCAATTCTAGTCAAGTGAGCGATGGTGCTGGAGCTGTTCTTCTCATGAGGAGAGCTGTAGCGATGAAGAAGGGGCTTCCTATATTTGGCGTTTTCAGGTGCTCCATTTGCCTTTCCTTATATACAGAGAGAACATTTTGGCTCAATTTTAACAATGAATGATATACGAGTTATAGCTATTTGTTGAGATCGGATCTGTTATTTTTTAGATATTTACTCTCGTTAATTTACTGATGGATCCACATGTTTCCTCCAAATTTCATTTAGGAGCTTTGCTGCTGTTGGAGTGGATCCAGCTGTTATGGGCGTTGGTCCTGCGGTAGCAATACCTGCTGCAGTGATGTCTGCTGGCCTTCAGATTGAAGACATTGATCTCTTTGAATTGAACGAGGTCCAATTAGTTGATACAATATCAGATTTTTCTCTTATCTATGCAACAATTGTTGACACCCAATCCATGTGTAGGCCTTCGCCTCTCAATTTGTTTATTGCTGCAACAAGCTGGGACTGGACCGGTCGAAAGTAAATGTGAACGGAGGCGCAATCGCCCTGGGACATCCTCTTGGTGCAACAGGTAATTGAACATCTACCTGTATACAGGATTATCAGGTTGACCTTAGAATTTGATGGTGTTACCACACCGTCTGAGCAAATCATGTAAACTGGTGAGCCTGTTGTTGTCCAGGTGCCCGGTGTGTCGCTACCCTTCTGAATGAAATGAAGCGCCGGGGTAGAGACTGCAGATTTGGTGTTGTGACCATGTGCATCGGTTAGTTAATTTCCTCTCTGAATTCTGATGCTCATACATGCACGCGTACAGGTGATGGGCAAAGAATGCATGAATGTAGATACCTGCTGCCTGTCGTTAACAATGTTGTATTGTGTCGGATTGCAGGATCTGGTATGGGTGCCGCAGCTGTTTTTGAGCGGGGAGACTCGGTGGACGAACTCTCCAATGTGCGCCACATGCACTCACAAAATTTTCTATCTAGGGATGCAAAGTAGAATTGCAAAATCATTCGTATCTTCAATGCATCCAGGTGGTATCCTCGAGCAGTAAAACCAGTGCCACGGAAACCGTAATTTTCTCTGATAAAAGATGTACTAATATAAAGTTTCCATGTACTTCATACGAATAAAAGAGCATGCATGCACGATGTTCTGTTCTGATATATATGTATTCAACAACGCAACGAGCTCTGTTGCAAAAGTGAGAAAGAAAGCTTCTTCTTCTTCTTCTTCTTTTGCCTGAGCTGGAGCTCTTGTTAGCTTGTCTCTCTTGCATGATTCTGAGCAGACGAAGGAATGCGAATATGCAGTGCAGAGTGTCGTTTTCCATGTGGGTTCTGGTACTATATACTTCCTCCGTTACAAATATACGCCAATCTAGCTTTCAAATTTTATTCTAAATAGGAAAACAAATCATATAACACCTCAAACCATAGTAAAAAGTTTATCCGTCACTCTGAACTATGAAATCAGATATTTGATCATTCGAACTTTGCAGTCCGATTCAAATAAGACGTTAATCTGGCTTCCCATAATGGTATTGTCTTGTGTAGCGTGATGAGTGTGTTTTACCACGTAAGATAACACGCACGTGAGATTACAAGGATATCTCTTCCAAATCAACATAGGGAGAAAGCTACAAGGTGATTGGTAGTTCGCGCGGGGGGAGCCCATGTGGGTCTCGCCTTTTAATGACCTAACTTAGTCAGTATGTTATGCTACATAGCAAAGCTACCCACTCATTGCGTTATATGGGCAATAGCACTATACAGAATCGGGTTAGGATGTTATTTTAACTAGATTGCAAAGTTTAGGAGTCAAATCTCTGGTTCCATAGTTTGGTATAAGTGCAAGAATCTAGAATGATATCAGTTCGAGAATGAAAGGAGTAATATAGTCATTTATAGACGTGTTTTGGTGAAAATTAAAAACCACTTCATACGTTCTTGAATACACGCCCTTGTAGCTCTTGAAATTTATTCCTAAATACATGCCATTTTACAATTTCGAGGTGATTTTTTACACGTTTTTCTTCTATGCCTCTCGTTTTAACTATTTTTAATATCATTTACTATCATAGACACTGGCAGAGCAAGGAAAATTTGGAAGCCTAAGGAAGCTCGTAGAGGATGTCGACAAATTCCTTGCCGGACTCGTCCATCGTCGCGCGCCACTTCGGGGCCTCCAACGGCACATCACCGTGGATGCGGCGGTAGCTGTTCGAGGTTGACGACGACGATGACGCAGCGGGGGACGCCGCGAGCGGAGGGGCAGGGAGAGGAAACTTTAAGCTGAAGACATCGTCAAATGCATTTGCAGTTCTTGTAGTATTTTAATATTTGCGGCTAGCCGGTTCCTCGATGACGAGCTGGACGAATGTAACATTTCATTTTTGAGCCTTTTCAAAATTTTGGTGAATTTAAAAATTGCTATTAGTGCAAGCAAATTATTTGAATCAAAAGTATAAGTCTAAGTGAGTTCAAAATAATTTTATTTGGTTCCAAATATTTCAAAGTATTTTTGAGAATTTTTTCAGGATTTTTAGAATATTTTTACTATTTTTACCAAAGTCGGTTTACTCTCAGCTCAAATAATTCGAAAAAAAATACATGACAGTGGGACCGGATCCCACCTGTCATGCTTCAGACGCTCCTCTCTCTGTCCTCCGTGAAACCGAATTTTTGAGCTTCAAATCTCAGTGATTCCCGCATCCAACTCTTTCCAAAAATTTGAGCAAATCAATCCCCATCGCATCCTCAATCTTCCATAGCTTTTTTCTCCGTCAAATCCCCCTCATTTTGCCTAAAATTTCGCGAAAACTTCCTTTTTCAGCCGCCCCCATTCTCGCCACGATTGCGCCCTCCCCGGTCCTCCTCTCGCCCTATATAAGAGAGCACCGGGTGCCTATCCCCGTTTCCAACCCATTTTACCTCTCCCGAGTTATCTCGTCCTCGTTTCGTCGGATTTTGCAAGATAATGAACCAGTCCCCACAGCCCTTTTTCTGGCCATCCGTCACCACCCGGCCGCTCCTTCCCTGCCGCCACACGCACCGTCGAGCTCGCCGCACCGGCGCCAACCCCCCACCGCCGGCCGGCCGGCCCGTGGCCCTCCCCACCCTTGTGCCATGGGTACTCTCATTTTTTCGGGGGAACCGTAGCTGATGCTACAGTAACTTAGCTACCGTACAGTTCCTCCTTTTTCTTTATTTAACTCTTTCAGGAGCTGTTTTTCGCGCTCCATTTTTCTTTCTAAAATCAAAATCTATCTTTTAGTACCATTCTTTTCAATTTTTGAATTTTATTTAAATTTATTTTATTTATTTGCTCTCGTTACGCGTGTAGACGACGCAGTCGAAAATCAAGCTAATCAGCAGTCATAGGAAGAACCAGCAGAAGGCAAGTCTTCCTTAAACATGTTGAACCCAAATTTATGAAATGCTTATGTTGTTTTAAATTATGCATGCTTACTTTATACAAGTTATTTTAAATATAGTTTTAGGGTATAGTTAAATACCAGAATTTGTTATACCCTTATTGGTATTGATCATGTCGAACATTTGTCACCCCTAGATAATATAGCTATTTTATTTGGTGATAACCAGTAGAGTAGCATGAGATGGTAGAATTGCTTAGTCCAGTTTAAACGTTTCGGTATTATGCTATTATGGAAATCATCTCAAATATTGTTTAAACTTATTTGTGAAGTTACGGCAATCGGTGTTGCTGCTGTTATTTAAATGAAATAAAGAGGAAAAATAGTTTAGACCAGGACGGATGGATGTTTGGCGGGTGCAGAAGCACGAGACCTTGGAATGTGAATGTTCTATCCTAGTCAATTAAGGACTGAAGCGTGTGCTATCATGCACCGAGCATTACCGTATAACCACAAGCCTACATGGGTATGACCTAACTAAATAATTTGTATGTCTCGTTATTAACTTCGCCAATTGTTGGGTGCCAGATGATGGCAGGCGCAAGAGGGGGCTTTCGACTGAACAGCTATAATCCATCGGCGGTGAAACCTTAGTGGGCGAGGTTAATAGTAGGGTTTTGTAAAGACCTTGGTATGATCTATCTGTCGATACACTAAAGGAAGTGTGTTAATTGCATGGCAACAAGAGATGATCATGTCTTGTGGGTAAAGTTATACACACTCTGCAGAGTTAAAACTAGTTAAGTAACTGTGTCCACAGTCAAGGACAGACGAGGTACGTTTGCACATTGTAGATTTTATGGTTTTGTTTTAAATGAAAAATGATGGTTTGGGAATCCGTAAGCAGATAGAACTTTCAGGTTATGGTTTGGCAGATGGAGTCAGTCATGTAGATAGAACATGCTTTAATTGTCATATTAAATTCAATTACTATTCTATTACATTTTGGTCAAATGATACTTTATAATATTACTATTGGTATTTAAATTTAAACTTTATTTTATGCTAAAAGAGCCATATTAAGCCTTCAATTGTTCACCCTTGTAACATCCTAACTTTCCACACAAGAGTGCACAGAAGGTGAAGATGACTACAAGTACTATGCTTGTGGTTATGATGAAGGCGATCTGGATTACTAGAACGTGAATCCCAATCGATTGCCTGTTGGGCAAATGGATGGGTTTATCCTTCTGCTGTTATATCGTTTCCGCTGCTTCTTATTGAACTCAAGCCATGAAGCTATTTATTTGTAATAATTGGCCATAAGGCTAATTTTTTGTTTGCTTAATTAATAATATTTGACTCGTGATATGGATATATTTTCAGCATTGTTTTCACTATGTGCTAGCTTTTCCTAGACTAGCACAGATTATATATAGAGGGCTCGAATTTGGAAATCCGATCCCGACAACGACTTGTACTCCAGCGGCTTGGTCGACGACCGCGGGCTCTGCAAGCTTCCGGACGTGTCCGAGTTCTTACTGATGACCACGTTGGGCAGCCTCCTGACCCACAGATTGGCGAAGATCCTCCGCGATCGCAACAACAGCGATAGCCTGCTGCTCTGGTTCACGATGTTGCTCCTCGCCAGTCGCCGGCCGTTATCCTAGGCAGGAGGTGGGCCGTGACGTGTCAAGCTAATCTAGTTGTCTTCGTGTTTCGGTAGGAGTCAGGCAAAATTACATTTTGCAGTTTGAAGTCTGTTGTTCTGTGTTCGAGTCGTTGTTTAAGTTTAGGTAGTTTCAGAAGTCTCATAAAAGTCTGTTGCTGCAAGTCTTGGTTTCGGACGAGTATTAGTGTTCTACGCGTACACAACTAGCTAGTTAGTCTTCGATTCGAACTCAATGTAACTAGTTTTTAGTCGGTTTTCTGGTGATCAGGATTAAATACTCAGCTTTCAATTGAGATCGAACCAGCCACAGTTCTCACGGAAAAAATCTTGTGAATTTTGCTTTAGCATGGCTAGGGATAGGTATTCTCAAATGTGCATCTTTTGCAAACCGATATACTAATACTGTATTTGCGCACAATCCCTAGCGCCCCGTTGTAAGTAAAATTAGGTAAGCAACCACGGCGTGCCACGCCACGGCCGACGCTACCCACGCGAGTAAATCGAGAAAACGCGCGATCGCCGCTCCCTACGCGAGCAAATCGAGGAGACACGTGAAACAGTTGGAAGGATACAAACGTAATCGCGTTTTTTTCGAATTTATTTGGCGGAACGGTTGAAAGGATATAAATATATCTGATCTACCGTGGCGTGGCACGCCGCGACCACCACTTCACACGTAAAAAATGGAAAAAATGATCTAAACATTTTTTTTACGAAAAAGGGTATAAAAAGGATCTAAACGCTATTTTTTCGGATAAGGACAAAATAGGATCTAAACTTAACGCTTAAAAAGTCATAAAGGACATAAACATAATATAATCTTTTTTCTACCGGAATAGGACTTAAATGTAATTTTTTCGGAAAAAACCCAAATGCAAAAAAAATTTAACGGTTCGTCTCAGCCGCGAGTCGAGCCGGAGCAAAACCGGATCAAATCAATCTGGAGACCAGGATTCCACTAAATATAGTAGAGATAGGATTCTGCTATATAATATACAGAAAAGAGGTGCACTACATGCCTCGAAAAACGAAAAACAACATTGTTCCGATACGTGTGCTATATTATAAGATTGTGTGCAGTTCTAAAGACTGCACACGACACGTTTTGTTTTGAAGCTTCAAGATAACGTTGGGCATCAAACTTCCTGGGTGTGAAATACCAACATAACGCGAGTGAGCCAGTTAACACAGGCAGTCGCTCGCTCTGTTCGGGAGCTAGCTTCGTTATTGGCAATAGTAAGACACACCATCTATAAATACGATGAAGATAAATAATATAGTTTTATGTATATTTACATTAGTAAAAGTGTAAAAATTTAGAATAAAGACGCGAGAACAGAGGAAGTAGCTACAAAAAGAGGAGTAGGTCACCGCCGGTCAAAAAGGAGGAGACACAATCATACGATACGATGCATGGGGACATTTTTTAGTTGATCGTCAATTCCTGAGGATGTATAGTCCATGCATGATGCTAACAGAGTTCATCGTTTTTTTCTCCGTAAATTTGCTCTCTTTCGGTTGTAATTATAAAAATACCTTATTTCCGACAACACTAGAAGATGATACATGTTACCTTCTGCGAAACTCAGGGAGAGCGGTAGCGATTTCTCCGTAGAGGGCCGTGAAAGATATGTTATCTTTCGATGCTTCTACGGTAAAAAAAAAAAGATTATTTTTATAATTAAATTTGCTAAATTTGAAAAAAATATACGCACGGCACGACGCTGTAAAAGCTATGATTTCGCGCTGAGATTGACTGACATTATGCCATACTATAAAACACCCAGTCTAGTGTAGTGTACTAGGCGCGTATCTTGGGGTCCATCATTGCGAATCACCTAGGCAGCCTTGTCCCATGTTGGCGTTGGTTGATGGGCCTGCTCCCTGCCCGCGAGACAACCGAGATAGGGGGGCGGAGAGGGGACACTTGGCCCGCTGCGCAGTGCTTGCTGGCCGCATGCATATTGCATCAACACATGGACGGGCGACTTTATTCTTCCCTTATCGACTTTTCAAACTTCTTATCTCGTTTTTTTAAATCTAAACTCTTTTTTTATTGCAATTGCAAATCAAATCCTTTTCAACGTGCTCCGTGCTCCCCTACCATGAGAGGCGGTCTCCCTCGCTCGTTGGACACTGCAAGCGGCCTCCCACCCCGGCATGATGGAGGGGGCTAGATTTACAATTTTGCTCGGAAAGGAGCTAGATTTGAACGAAAAAATTAGGTAAAAGGGCTAGAAAAGTCATCACTTCGCCCATGAAAACCGACCCCTTTCATCATATATGAACATATAACCAATAATAAAGGATCATATACAGCCACCCTTCGGCTAAAAAGACAGACTCAGAGACACCTAAACCCCCTTCCGCACAACATTTGGCAGCCTCTTTAGCCTACCAAAGGGATTCCTAAACCCTAAAATCCTAATGGAAGCCACCCTAGGAGGGCCGAATGGGGAAGGCCTTAGGGAACCCAGGAAAAATGACGTGGTGGATAGCATGTTACGGTCCACCGTACGTCAAGGCTACCACGGGGGTCGAAGAAAAGCTGCAGAGTCTCTATAATCTTAGAGCCCTTTTAAAGACATTGTTGTAATTCTACATCCCGTACGCTGCAAGCGCTATAAGGGTGTGTTTGGTTGTGTTGTACGAAGTGAAATATGTATGAGATGGTTCAAGAAAAACGTCATCCATATGTTTGGTTGTTTGAATGGAACCGTCCCGTCCTGGATGGTGGGATACAAATTTGAGGAATATTCTCTATAGATGCTGAACCATTTCATTCATTCAAAACAATGTAACTAAATGGTACAGAACCATCCCATCCCATTTAACCTCATCCCACCAACCAAACACACCCTGAATAACTCTCCTTGTGCAATAGTGAAGGAGCGGACTGAAGAAATAAAAAATCAAAAACTTTTCCCACTACACCCTCATTAGCGCTCACTACCTCTAGGGTCCTCGTCGTGATAGTTTTAGTTTCCCTCATCACATATGGTAGCATCTGAGGCCCTACTTCTTGAACTGTGAAACAATTAGGTTTCCATGTGAATCTAAAAAAGTTGTGCCATCCATTGGACACAGGTGCTATTAGTAAACCTAAACTACCCGGCCTAGTCCTGTGCGACTAAAAATACTACTAGATATGAAAGGGATCCCCATCCTCCTTCAAACTCGACAAGTCAGAGAGACTTTGATCTGCGCGCTGGAAGACTAGCGGCCTAGCGCATTCGGTGCATACACATGGTGCAAATTGATGGTGCTCAAGGCAGAGGCAGACGAGTACTCCACTAATTGTGTGTCAGCGTGTACGTGCGTTGCGTTCGTGTGGGTCGAGACTCGAGACTTGTCGAGTAAGAGAGAGGGAATTGGTGGGGACAGGGAAGGAGAGTGAAGCGGGCCTGTCGTGTCGAGGGCATGGGGTCAACAGTCGGCGCGCCTTGTCGGCTTGTCCACTGTCCTCCCATCCCATGTGTCTCCCTCCCCCCTCTTGCTAATTCAACTGGTAGTATAGCGCCGCGTAAATCTCATTCCGAAGTTTTTTTGGTTATAAAAATTGTAGAAAGATCTAAATATAATTTTAAATGTCTCTGGTTTAAAGAATCGCCGCCCGGGAAGATCTAAACGTAATTTAAATCTTTCGAGTTTAAAGAACCAGCGCTGGCATCGATTTTGCGGAACCACGGGATTCTTTCGCAAAATAACTGGACCTAAAATTAATTTAAAATCTTTCGAGTTTAAAGAACCGACGCCCGAGTTGAATCTGCGGAATTATGGGGTCCTTTTTGCAAAATAACCGGTGAAAGGACCTGTTGGCGATTTCGGATTTTCTAGGGTCTGTTTTGCAAAATAACGGGTGGAAGGACTTATTCGCGATTTTGAATTTACTGGAGGGCTTTTTCGCAAAAAATCGTACATTGTGGCCTAGATGAGCTCCATTCCTTCCAAGCTTAATAGATAACTAGAAACTTATACGCAGCGTGTCACGTCGCTGGCGCCGCTCTCCACGCGAGCAAATCGAGAAAACGCGCGATTGACGCTTCATACACGAGTAAATCGAGAAAACGCGCGAAAAGGACCTAAAAAGAATTTTGTGTTTTCCGCAAAAGGGCTTTAACGTAATGCTAAAAAAAGCAAAAAGGACCTAAACGCAATGTATATTTTTTTTTCCAAAAAAAGACCTGAACGTATTTTTCTTTCCCGAAAAGGACCTAATCGTAATTCCGTTTTTCGGTAAAAGGACCCGAGCGCAATGCTTAAAAACGTATAAAGGACCTAGACGTAATATATATTCTTTTTTCGAAAAAAAGAACTAACCGTAATTTTTTTCCCAGAAAAAGACCTAGTCGTAATTTTTTTTTAGGAAAAGGACCTAGTCGTAATTTTTTTGGCCGCCTCGGCTCACGCCTCGAGCCAAGTCGGCTTGCTCCTGACTCAAAGCAAGAGGAGGCAGGAATTCTTCAAGCTTTAGTAGAGGGGATGATATTATTCAATTGCCTTTTCTTTCTCAGGCGGAGTAAGTGAATTCAGTATTTCTAAAATTTAGAAGGTGCTTTAGGGCCTGTTTGTTTCAGCTTTGGATTCTCTAAAAGCTGATTCTGGATTGTGGTTTTTGAAAAGCTGATTCTCCAAAAGTTAGAATCCAAAAGCACATATGAAGTGGATTATGGATTCTAGTGTATATGAGTGGGGTGGATTGTCAGAATCGGATTCTAGAATCAGACTGTTTGTTTCTGATTCTGCTTTTGGGACTAGAATCCAGAATCAAAAGTTAAAACAAACATGCCCTTAGACTTCTTTTTTATTATGGCTTACATTCATGTTGCTCCGTAGAGAGTTGGAGGTGTTACGGGTTATCCATATATAGTACCGCCGACAGTATGATGGGCGTCAGCCCCCCTTGATTTACCATTGAGTTCGGCCTTGACATCGTATATACATATATAAGTAGTACTCCACTCTACGTGCACACGCACTTGCTACCCGGCCACACCACATGCTCATATATAATTGTATATTACTAATTCCTTGTGCCTGTGCTTACATTACTATGTGCATAAAAGAGGGGGCAAACACAACAGAGCTTACAAGGTCGTGCAAAACCACAAAGTCTGCTTTTTTAGCCCGTTGACATGTTTTTTAACAAATTTGTCCCTGTGTAAATACAATTGCAAAAAATAGCCCATTCACTCACTACAAAAGCGCTAGCAGGTGACATGTGCTTCTGTTGCTTTCTCCCTTTTCTTGTCACTGTTGTTGTTGCCACCTCGGTCGCTGCAGCAATGGTGGTGGGGCCTTCTCCCCATATAAGGTTAGGGAGGCTCGATGATCGGTGTGGCGGTGGTGACGTGTCACGGGAAAACAAATGATGTAAGTTAAAACTTGAAGTATGTTGGTAAAGTATGTAAAACAAAAAAGAAAGTATTAGTGCTAAAAGCAACATCAATTGGTTTATTTTGCTCGTAGTAAGAGATTTAATAAAAAAACATGAGATTTAAGCCCGACCAAATCTAACTTAGTTCTCATCAAATAGCTATATATATCCAAAATAAATTTAATCTATTTACTGTTTTAAACTGACATAATCTATATATATCCAAACCTATTAGCACTCTTGGATGTTAAGTCAGGGAATCGGAGTACTTTTACCTTGTGTTTGTTGTGTCTTATTTGGGGTCATCACAGATCACACTAGGCAATGAGATGGATCGGGCCTATCGAGTACAATACACTACTGTCTAAGGATTCAAATTTCGTTTTCGGATAAAATATCGTTTAGGATCGTAATTCGAAATTTCAATGAAATTCAGGTATTTTAGACAAATATCGTTTGAAATTCAAAAATTCAAATTCAAATCCGATTTATTTTCTACCGAAAAAATGAAATTTTGCAAAGACATCCTGAAATTTTGATGAATTTCAACTGAACGAAAAATAGTTCAAACGATGTCAAAATTTTTTAAAATTGTTTTTTTGAGGTTCTTGACACATAAATGATGTTATCATAAAAATTTCAGAAGATTATCACATCTGAGGAATTTTTAAAAATTCAAACATTGCTACTGTCCTGATAAAACACTAACCGATAAGTTTGATCCGAATGAAAAATGGTACAAACCACGTTAGAAACTTTTGCAATTTTTTTTACATGGTTATGATACATAATTAATGTTCTCATAAAATTTTCAGATGATTATCAAGCATCATGAATTTTCAAAAATTCGGACAGTGCAACTGGAGGCTGACCGACAAATTTTCAACCGAATGAAAAATAGTTCAAACCATTCTAGAAAATTTTGAAAAATTTTATAGATAGTCTTCATGCATCACTAATATTACCATAAAATTATAAAAATATTATCAAACACGAAAAAAGTTATAAAATTCTGACACTGTTACTACCTCGTTTATGCTAATTCTGTTTTTTAATTTTAAAAGATAACAAATGAAGTTAAAATATTTTATAAAATTTTCTGTTTGATCCTAAACTTCTTAATATAGTACCATAATTTTTTTATAACATTAAAAAGCATATTAAATTTTATAAAATTTTAATAGTATTTCTGCTAAAATTTTAAAATATCTCAAAAAATAAGTTTTTGGACAAATTATCATCAAAGGTCACTTTCTTATGGGTTATTGATGTAATTGAAGTCAAATCCGGCCATAAAAAAATCAAAATCCGAAATTTTTTCATTAAATTTTGTCTGATTTGACCGAAATCTCACCGAAAAAAATCAATTTATTATAGCATTTTTAATTTTTTTTTCGGCTGGTAGTTTAGGTCTGGATAGGGTCCGAAATCCGAAATTTGGATCCTGCTACTGCCACACTCGAGCTACTCCTTGGATTTCATCGATCCTTTTATTATCGATCGGGGAGCTAGCCTATCGTTTGGACTTTGGAATTGGAGGCAATGCTGCTGCTAGCTTCTCCCTTGACTTGAGACACAGTGCCACGTTCGCCGGGACGGTCTTGGAATGGTTAACCTAATCTAATCTCTCTGCGAGCTCAGTGCAAACAAAAAGTAATATGTAATGCTGTGTCTTGTCAACTGCGGCTAGCTGGCTAGCAATTCTTAGGTTCATTGTCCACACGAGAGCTTCTCATGCTCTGAAAAATTCACGCAACAAACATCCATTTGGTTAATTACTTTTCCATCTATCAAGTTTATATAGCGTATTTTTAAATGATCTTGTCTATAAATATATAACATATTTTATATTTTAATACAAAGTTAATGTGATGTTCCATTTATACCTTTAATAAATATTCAAACTTATTTGATATTTATTATGTACATGCATTGAATATGGTGATAGAGATAATATAGTCATTTTCAATATCTCTATCACCTATATATTAAAAAAAATGTTTTATAAACTTAGACGGATTAAATAATACTATTGTTCCTGATCCCATTGATAGGACGATGGCCGAGCTAGAATCCAGTCAAACTGTAGTACGTCTAGTAATTAATGCATATTAACACCAATAAGACCAGCTGAGGATGAAGCAAGACACAGAGATTTGGGAACATTATTGGTTTTTATTATGGTGTCAGTTTTGTGCTGTATTCCCTCTGTTATGAATTCTATAGTTTGAACGAGCTTGTTAAAAAATATAAGACTTGTATATAGATTTAATGAGACTTTTTCTACTATACAGCTATTTGTTCTCTCTCAACTACATATATTTATTTATTACTATCACACACAAACTATTATCTCTCATCTTTTAAGACAATTAAATGAGGTATCTAAGTTATTTTTTACTCTTAACTTTTTAATTTCACCCTAACCTTAATCCTTATATAAAGTTAAAATACGTCTTATATTCGTGAATGGAGTGAATACAACCAATTAGTACTAAACCCACAATTGCCCAAATTTTTCGTGAGAGGAGAGATCGAGGAGACGCTGAACACGTACGAGTAAAAACGATATGGAGTTCTTGGTTTTTTTTAGCTTTTTGACATAAATTTTTTTCCAACTTTTGGTTTTCATTTGAACTAAATTGCAAATCTAACGCTTTTTCAATCGTGGAAGAACAGGAAGGTAGGGATGAAAACGGATCAGATAGTTTTCGATCGATCCGGATAATTTTCGGATATGGATTTTGTCGGATCGGATATTTGTCTGATAGTATCGTATCGGA
Source organism: Otatea glauca (assembly GCA_036346275.1). Taxonomy (NCBI): domain Eukaryota; kingdom Viridiplantae; phylum Streptophyta; class Magnoliopsida; order Poales; family Poaceae; genus Otatea; species Otatea glauca. The sequence goes on from JAYEVK010000106.1 coordinate 57,487, forward strand.
TACGGATTCGGTAGCTCACTATCCGTCGAATACGGATAAGGATTCGGATGATCCGGATATTGATGGGTTAGATATTCAGATATGCATGTGGGCTAGGCCAAGACTACTCTTTTGGCAAAAAATGTTTCTTAATTTCAAAATCATTTTTTAAATTAATTATTTTTAAAACAATTTTTAATTATTAAAATTAGCAAACCAACTTCGAAAATTACGAATTTTTTGATAAAATTAAGACACAATCTAACATTTTAAAATAAATTATTTTTAAGATTTTAATTTTCTCAAAAATTCAAACACTTCTATTCTTAATAGGAACATATTTAAAATAAATAGCTAAAAATGTATAAAAACTCATAAATACATAATTTATTATTTTAAACATAATTCAACAAAGAATATAAATCTTGGTTCATTACACGTAAGTTTTATATACTTTTTCTAGAGACATGATATCTAAGTATTATCAAATTTTTAGTGTGTTATGTGTTTACTTCCATTTGTATATCTGAGTAAAGATTACCTTCATTTTGTATTTTGATCTATGTGTATGATGAACTAATCGTATGTGTGTGATAAACCAAGTCTTGTATAATTTTGTTTGCGACATGGTATTTAACTATTGTCTAAGTGAATAAAAATGCTTATATTTGTTCAATTTTCAATAATATTTTGATCAAATCAACTAGTTATGTGTTTTCGTTGATTTTTTATGTACAATCTAGGGGGTTATCATGTTTCGATAAATATTCGAAACCGTATCCGATTCGATTCGTATTTGATCTGTATCTGTATTCGACATTATCCGTATTCGATTCGTATCTGAACTATCCGTATTCGTGTCCTCATCCGAAAAAAATATGAAAACAAATATGGTAAAACTATTATCTATCCACATCTGATCCGTTTTCACCCTACTGGAAGGTGGCACGTGCCACCTGCTACGGTAGGGGACCATAGCAAGTCGACGTACTATAATTTAAAAGCACAATAGAGAACTGCCATGGTAGAAAGGGAACCATATTTATAATTTCGGTTACATGCAGACTAAACTTTAAAAAATGAGCAAGGAAAAAAATATATCAAAACTTCATACATAGGACACGCGAGGGCTCACGTGACGGGCCTTTCCATCCACCCCTCCCATTTCTTCGGATTTTATCCTTTTTCTTTGCATTTTGTGCACCCAACAAAAGCAAACCCGGGAGACCACCGTCAAGGAAGATCAAAATGCTCTGCCTCCCCCATTTATTGTCCCTTGAAATGTTGTAGGTGCAAAATATTTTGCATGGATTGTCAAGTGTATATGACTTATGCCATCATATACTCCATCCATCCAACAATATTAGTTAATGTTTATACGATTGGGTTCATGAGCTACTCCGTCCGGTCATAAATATTTATTTTGGATATCAGTACGGTCTACAAGGTACAAATTTGACTATTAATTTCTATTACAATATATTTATAAAATTCAATAAAATTATAATATCATGATAGTACTTTTCGAGAAAAATCTACATATATGATTTTCATGTATCCAATTTAAATATTTAAAAAGATATTAATAGGTAAAGTTTCTAAAGTTTGATTATAAATATTTTTAAAACGATAACTATTTATAACCAGAGGAAGTACAAATGTACAATACTATCATATAAATCAGAAATTGTTGGCGCTTAATAAAAACGAAATTAACCGCTGCTGCTACCATTAAAAAAATTGCATGAAAATTTTGTTGAAGAAATCTGCATGGGAATTCTTGCCCTGAACGTTTTCTCTTTCTTTTCTAAATGGTGGCTGCTCCCTAGCAATTAAAGACCAGCCTGACACTCCGGGCCCCACATGTCAGCAAGGCAGCAGGCGAAAGCTTCCTAGTTCCTACACTACACTACACTACACGCGTACCCAGAAGGGCCAGAACTCACCTCCCCGCTCAGCTAAGCTCAGATAATATAGCAGCCTGCTCCACCACCTCCTTTCCTCCCTCTCGAGGTGTCTCTTCTCTTCAATCTCTACACACACTGCCAAGAAACCAGAGCAGCGCGATGATAGGAGCAGGACCCACTGCGCCGTTAGCCTCCGGCGAGCCGCCTCCAGCTGCTGCGGCGGAGGCGGAGGCGGAGGAGAACTCCGGCGGGGAGGAGGAGGAGCTCGAGTTGGGGCTCAGCCTCGGGTCCAAGAAGCAGCCGGCGCCGGCGCTGTGCCGTATTCTGACGGCCAGAGACCTGCAGCCGGCGGCGTTGTCTCCGGACTCGTCCGTGTCGTCGTCCTCCCACGCGGCAGCTTGCGCCTCGGCTGCGATCAAGAGGGCCAAAGCGGAGGTTGGGCCCACCGCCACCACCTCACCGGGGACGGTTGCTTCCGGCCACCTACAGAGGTGAGCAACAAGAGTGACTCCAATTAAGCTTCTTGCTTCTTCTTTGTCTCTTTGATAGCAATACATGGTGCAAAAGATGTAATTTTGAAGCAGAGTAGCTGCAAGCCTGAAACATTTTTTTCGTCTTAAAGGAACGCTCGTTATGCTCGTTGTTAGGATCATCCTATGATGTTACTTTGCGCATGTCTTCGCGGAAAAGAGCCTCTAACTGTGGATCCAAAGAACCCCTTTGGCCGTGTGTAGGGGTGTTTTTGCCAAACTTGCCAAATTTGCATCCCTGCCTTTATTAATCACTTATTTCTATCAGCATCCTGCAAAGCCCTGAGAAAGATTTGCAAAATGTTTACAATCTGGATTATACACTTGTGATGGCTTCTATAACCTTCCCAAAAGTGTGTTAGCAAGAATAAAAAGGAGATCTTTGGTGGTGATTTGCCATTCTGATCTGCAAATACCAACACTTTTGTTTGACATAACAACCAACAATGTCCAAAGTCCTAAGATTGTGTGTGGAACAAGAAACAGGATATCAGCAGCTGATTTCTGAGAGCTACCCATATCAACTTTCAACTAATCCAAACTACATTCTTCGGTTTGGCAGCAGCTATGGAGTGGTGGGATGGCCACCTATAAGAACGTTCAGGATGAACAGCCTTTTCAGTCAGACTAAAGACAATGCTTCAGAGGCGGACACCAAGAAGACCACTACCAATGAATCTGACTTGCAGAAAGACAAGGAGGAGAGCGAAAAGAAGGGACGGGTAGCCGGATGGGTGAAGGTGAACATGGATGGAGAAGTCATTGGAAGGAAGGTGGATCTCAACACGCATCGCTCATACAAGACCCTTGCCTTAGCCCTTGAGCTCATGTTCACGAAGCCGTCCATCGGTCTTTGCGCTTCCAGTAAGCCTTAGTCTGAACTTTTACTCTAATTTCACAGATATATTCAGGTCACATCATGAAGCTAAATGGTATAGAGCTTAGTTTCGCATAAATCATTACTCAAAAGTCAAAAGTGCAATGCTATTGCTACAAATGGTAATGGTGAGACAACTAAAGACAGTTTTGCAAGACTTGTCATAATCCTCAGGTCGATAGGATTTATGGAGCTATAGTTAATGGCAGTGGAGTCGCATTTACGTAGTCCAATATCTCTAGACATGCATACTACTTAAGAAGAAGCGACATGATTGCAAGTATAATTTTACAAGCTTTTGAGGATGTTTTGATTAATCTTATCCATGATCCTGAATTATGTTGGTCTTGGCATTGCCAGGTAGCACGAATTCTCTGAAGCTATTAGACAATTCATCCGAATATCAGCTCACCTATGAGGATAGGGATGGGGACTGGATGCTTGTTGGAGATGTCCCTTGGGAGTAAGCCCGCTGCACTACGTAGCTATTAGAAGCTGAACTCTAATAAATTTTATACTTGTAGATTTTCCAAGTTCCTTGGAATAATTCTTCAGATGGTTTATTGAGGTGTTTGTTCTTGTGTGCAGAATGTTTGTTGGTTCTGTGAAGAGGCTCAGGATCATGAGGGCATCAGATGCTAATGGTGTTGGTTAGATTCATTTTCCCTCCCTCCTACAGGCTATGTGTAGTCAAACATGTGAAGGAAGTCTTTTAAGTCGAATTGGTCATAGTTGTTTGTATAACCGCCAGTAGTCTTTTAGCACTATAATCAGCTAACATGTACCCATTTTGGTTCCACCTTGATTGACACTCATTTTGCCGATGTTCTAATGTAGGGCCGTGGTTGCAAGGTATTCACAGAACCGCAGCTTCAACAAGAGGCAAATCATGAGAGTGCGCAACGAGCAAAAGAGCTATACCGCTGGTGAAGCTTCAGTATGCGTTTGATATCACACAAGAGCACGCAGTATCTTTGGCATAGTTGTGAGATTACCTGTGTCTAGTTAAAATAGCAGAAGATAAGAAAGAGCTACACCACTCTCCGTTCTATTCAACTTTTGCCTTCTGGTGCCCCTCTTCTGAGCGTTTTCTTTTCCTCTTTCCTACGCGCATCTGTCCCTTTTAGCCCCGTTTTGTGTACACTGTTGATCAGCGAGAGCATGAAGTGTTTTTGTGGCAGGAGTATGAATACTGTTGTTTGAAGCGTATGTGTACTTCTCCATGCACAACCTCAACACAGTTGGATGAACCAGCAGCACTTGTGCTCAGTACAGAGCCGTATCGCGCGTACTTGTGAGTTGTGACGCCAACTTGCAAAGACAATGTAGAATGAAAGTTCCTGGGGGATTGCTGATAGCTCCCTTGCCTTGTTGTGTCTGAACCAACCATGCTGCAAATGCAATGGTGGTGTGATGCACTGATGCGACCGCATGCCAACCGTGTTAAACAAACAGCAGGCCTGATTCGTTCCCAGATCCGCACGAAAGCCACATTTCCTCTGCCGGCCAGGCAGAAAAGCACGCCCATTTGCGTGATCCACTGCTTCCTGGAGACGACAGTAGACGTACGCTTGGTTTCCTTTCCCAAAACGCCGAGCAGAAAAACTCCTGCAAGCAATAGCAGTTGCTATCGTCCCTATGGATACCAAAATACGCATTGAGCTAGTACAAGAGGTATCAAATGTATGTTTAAAAGGTAAGAGATATATGAGATACCGAAGTTTAATGGTAATTTAGTGATCCCTCACGGTACCTCTCTCAAAGATAGTAAAATTCCTATATTACCTGCCAAAAGGCATTCATCAGTTTCTTGCTCCTGCCCAGCTAAGTGTAAAACACGGTGATGGCACTGGCTGCCGCTACATGAGACGAGAGGACTCACTGGCCTGCCATTGAGATCTGGCAGCCCGACAAGGAAGAAAGAATCATGGACGCACTCCTTTTTCGTGGCCCTGGCTAAATTTCGATGCTCACAAACAATGGAACGAGAACTGGTCATTGCAGCAATGCAGGAATGGTCCAAGCAGAACAAATACTAGGAATCAGAAAAGATGCCACCAAGAAATGCATAATACACAAGGAACAGACCAGTGCTTGTGACAAGTATCATCAACAAGTGGTCCACATGAGAAATGTTTTAGGGCAGAGTACCACAACTCGACTGGACATCCCGACTACACAAAACCAGGTGTATAGGTTTGGGAAATCAGATACAGGAGATAACGTCGTCTAAAAATCCACCAGAAGAATGCTGAAGAATCCCTGGCGCACACACACTGCACACTTAATCACTTCACCTGTACGATTCTGTGCGCTTCGGCTTGCTTTGGACCACTGCCTCAATCTTGTCGATAACTTCCGGGGTCAGCAGGGGAATGGCATCAAGAGCCTTCATGTTCTCAACAATCTGTTCATGAAGTTGCCATATGACAGGTTAATATTCTTAGGTGCAGAAACATTACCATCCAACTTGCCAAAAGAATTTATCTTCTGCAGAATACAGGCGCGTGGAATGTACCTGGCTTTCTTTGGTGGATCCAGTAATCACAGATGAGACATTGGGATTTGATGCACACCAAGCGATGGCAAGTTGGGCTAACGAAACACCAAGTTCAGAAGCAATAGGTTTTAGCCCATTCACTTTTCTAAGTGTGTCGTCAACCAGAGATCTGTTAGCCAGGTTCTGGAAAGAGAAACGATGCTTTCTTATTAGGAACCCGATTTACTCAGAAATAAACATCAGATAGGGAGACCTGAACTTGTATAGGCTTACTCAGAACCTGAACATGAGTAACACAAGTTGAATTAACATAAGGAACAACTGAACACGAAAACAAAACTTGTATCAGTAGCTGATACACAAGTTGTTCGGTTAAGTTATAACAACTACCATGTTCCGGAACATTGACTCTGCAATGTTTTATCCATCCACCATGAATGAAAATATAATGATTAAAATAATTGCTGCATAAGTAATTGAAAGTTTTTGTGCCTTGGTTACTCAAACAGTTTGTTCGAACCTCATGCATGGACGAAGGTAATTGAGAGTCTGATAGTACGACGCTTTAACAACATACTTGCACCCTCTTGTAATCACAAAGAAAAATATCGTACAAGACGGGGGCGAGTAAACCATAAAAGTTTTGGCATTATATATTTAGTTTACAAAAGTATAGAAATACGTGTGTGTAATAAACAGACAAAATTTCCAATATTACCTTGTAATTTTCTAGGGCAAACCTACTATCAGCAGGTATATTTCCTTTGCTGTATTTTCCAGTGAGAACTCCTGAAGCTAGAGGACTCCATGTAGTCAAGCCCAGGCCATAGGTGCTGTAAAGAGGTAAGAACTCAGACTCAACCTGCAGAAATACAACATTGTTATTAGTTCTTCCAACAACTGCACACATCAATAAACAGTTTCAGCAAATGCTCTGGAAAACATTCTACAATATATTGGTGTCAACTAAAGATTCCAACTTTAAGCATGTTAGCATACTGCTTCTTGTTGTCTCTACTATATTGTTATACCCGAGATTTCGTTATCAGCATTGCGCTGTCTTTTGCCTGGCATCCTCCATGACACAAAAAAACATATAGTACAACAACGCATGGCCAGCAATTGCTACCTAATTTAGAAGCTATTATACTCCTAGAGCCATGTAGCGGTGGAATTCACATCAAGAAAGATGAGATTTATATTCCCTTGACTGCTAATGTGTGCTGACTTCCATACTTTCTAGTAGGCGAAGACGGAAGCTGTCAGCGTCGCTAAAATAAACCAATGTTCTCTCGGGCAAAATGTGCAATTGAGGTTCCCTTGTTAAAGAAAAGGATCCATTTCCCCCCTCTACTCCTTATTGGTGCAGGTAGATTGCTAATGGGGAATGGTACTTGGTGCCTACAGAATCTAAGGGCATTCCTATTCCCTCTCCGACTATCAAGTTCACCTCATCAGAGCCAAATAAATGTCATGAAGAGGAGGATCTAATCCAACCTACTTTACCATGACCCGCATACGTACGCAGCAACAGCTGTACTAGCATTAATCAAATATTCCTTCAAATTTCAACAAACGCACATTTTTGGGACTTGCAAAAAATCGGAGGGATCATGAGTCAAAGATCCAGCCAAAACACATGAATCCATTAAGTACCGAGCCCTCATCAATCCGCACAAATCGCCCAACACCCAACAAACCGACGCATCATTACAAGTACGGATTCATCGAAGAATTTCTCTAAAGATCAAATTAAGATTAGTAGTGGCAGAAGAATAGAACGGATTAATTAAGTTAGCGTGTTGACCTTGTGCCGTGAGAAGAGGTTGTACTCGGGCTGCTCGACGATGGGTCCGACGAGGTCGAGGCGGTTGGCGACCCCCCACGCCTCGGTGATCTGCTGCGCGGACCACTCGGAGGTGCCCCAGTAGAAGGCCCATCCCTGGTCGATGACCCAATTCATGGCGCGCACCGTCTCCTCGATGGGCGTGGTGGCGTCGGGGCGGTGGCAGTAGACGACGTCGACGTAGTCCATGTCGAGGCGCTTGAGGGAGCCCCTGAGGCCCTCGACGATGTGCTTGCGGGAGAGGCCCTTGTCGTTGGGGCCCTGGCCTCCCCAGAAGAGCTTGGTGGAGATGACGACGTCGGAGCGGCGCCACCCCAGGTCGCGAATGGCCTGGCCCATGATCTCCTCGGCGCGGCCGTTGGCGTAGACCTCGGCGTTGTCGAAGAAGTTGACGCCGGCGTCGCGGCACGCCTGCAGCAGCGCCTTGGCCTCCTTGACGTCGAGCTGGTTGCCGAAGGTCACCCACGCGCCGTACGAGAGCTGGCTCACGCGCAGCCCCGACCGCCCAAGGTTCTTGTACTGCATCTTGCCCTCTCTCTCTCTCGCTCTTCTTCCTCTACCTCGCCGCCACTCCGATCGAAATGTTTTGGATCTGTAGGGTGTGTCCGTGTGTATGGACAAGACGAATAAGGTGGCGGAGAGGAGAGGGAGACAATGCTAGAACGGTGAGGTGTTGCGCGGTGGGGATGTGACTATTTTAACTCTAGCAAGCCGGGCGCATGTGGGACGGACAGGTGGACCGGGTCATTTTGGACCCACGTGTCACTGGCTGGGAGCAAGCCTGAACAGACAGCTGCTATTCTTCAGGGAATCGCGTGCGGGGAAAAGATAAGCGGGCCCCGCGTGCAGCGGGCTCACGTTGGGTGTGTGCGCACAACAACTAGTCACCAGTGATGTTCGACCCGCTGCACTATGACAGGTGGGCCATGCGTAGGTGAGCCAGTGGTGAGGTAAGGAAAGCTGGAGTGACAGAAGAAAAGCGCTTTTCTGTTTTCGCAGGGCTGAGATCTTAAAAAGGCAATACCTCGAGAGCGACCCCGCAGTCTCTGCGTGATACTGACATCTGGGCCCCACCTTCTGGCCGGTGAGTGGATCGGGCCAGCCAGAAACAAGGCGACGCCTGGCCGGCCGGCCTGGTCTTTTTCTCGCCAGCTCTTCTTGCCGTCTACACTATAATAAAATAATTTTATTATTATATATTAAAGAAATCATGTATACGGAACTTAAAAGTATCGATATCGTTTGATCCAAATCTATACACGGTAGATATCCTAACCATGAACGCTTGAAAACTTTGCCTGAACTTGTTAACTGAACCAGACAACGATTATATATCGGAGTAATGTACAATCGGATGCCAAGTATATGTTACTACTGGTCTTTCTGTTCGGTAACACTTGCTCGTACCTTTTTAAAGGGATCTACATGTATGTAACGTGGATGGTGATGCAACACAACCATGCCAAGCCAAGGATCCAAAGATGTATTCCGGAGCCTGCCTGGGACGTCATGTGATGCATGGCCTTTTTGGGCATGTGTACTTGTGGATGGTCAGAGCCACAACCGGATCGATCTAGGCACAGGGTTCCAAATTTCGTCCAATTTCGGATCACCTTGAAATCTAAAGTACCGGTCGGGAAAAAAAATTCTATTTTTTTTTTGAAATTGCTATAGTAACCGAAATTTCGGTTTTTCTTAGCTAAATTTCATGTTTTTGGCCGTTTTTGAAACTTTTAGGGTCGGATTTGGTCCAATAACCCTTAGTAAAGTAATCTCCTATGAAAATTTGTTGAAAAATCGAATTTTTTAGACATTTTAAAATTTTGCCAGAAACACTGTCAGATTTTTATAAAATTGTACAAGCTTGATAATGAGCTGAAGAATTTATGGTACTATCTTTAGTAGTTTAGGACCATACATAAAACATTTAAAAATAATTTAACTTCATTTGTTATCTTTAAAAAATCAAAAACAGAATGAGCATAATTGGGACAGTTACATTGTCAGAATTTTATAATTTTTCTTGAGTGTGATTAGGATCTAATTTTTTTTGAGAGATTAATAATTGAATCAGTACCATTATATAAAATTTTCAAAAAATTTAAACTTTGTTTGTTTGGTCAATCAAATCTATGTAAGCATTGAACTTCGTTTGTTATATTATATTTCAAAAATCAAAAAGAGAAAGAACATAAATGGTATTGTGCCTTGTAAGAATTTTATAAATTCCCTGGAGTGTGATCATGATTCAAAATTTTTGTGAGATATTAATAATTTCCTTATCACAATTATGTAAATTTTTCAAAAAATTTAAACCTTTTTTTATTGCTAAAGCAAATCTATGTATTGATCATCAGGCTTTTATGAGGATGTAGTACTGTCTGAATTTTTAAAAATTATTTAAGAATGATCATCATATAAAATTTTACATAAACACTAATGTTACATCAGGACCATGCACAAAGATTTTCAAAAAATTTAACGTGGTTTAGATAATTTTTTATTTTGTTCAAGTTTGCCGGTAAACCTTTTAACAGGGCAGTAGTACTGTTCGAATTTTTAAAAATTTATGAAGCTTCATCATCATCTGAAAATTTTATTAGAACATTAGTGATGCATAATAAACATGCAAAAAAATGTAAAATTTTTATAACGTGGTTTGAACCATTTTGCATTCGGTTCAAAATTACGAGTCAGCGTTTAATCAGGACAGTAGCAATGTTTGAATTTTTGGAAATTCCACAGACTTCAGAATAATCTGAAATTTTTATAAAATATCATCAATGTGTCACAAATCTACAAAAAAAATTCATAATTTTTCGATATCGTTTGACCCATTTTTTCCCGTTGCAAAAAGACGGAAAATTCGGATATTTCGCCCGAAATTTCACTATTTTTCGGCGAATTTCGTTTTTTCTCGGTACAAAACGAACCGGATTTGAATTTTGCTTTTTGAATTTCAGACGAGATTTGTCCGAAATACCTGAATTTCGCCGAAATTTCAGATTCCGGTCTTGGACGGTATTTTATCCGAAAACGAAATTTGAATCCTTATCTAGGCAAGTGCTCTCTCTTCTCCCTTGTGTGCTGCATCCACGTCAAACCCTTCATTGTAATTGTTCTAGCTCCCTTATCTGCTATTCCAAAGTAATATCTCTATTACATAATGACATGCTCATATTACATATCTAAAGCCGAAAGAATCCCGGCGTTCTCAAGGCTTCAGCGTACATTCGCCCGTGCCCTCAGCCAATCGGAAAGAGCCCCTCTTGTTGTTCGGTTTGCGTGGCCTTTGGTGCTAGGCCGTTCGTGCCTTGGGCCTTCCTCGCCCGCTCCGCTCGGCCGCTTTTCCTCTCGATGATTCTTTGCGCGGCATGGATTCCCTCCCCTCTTGCGCCCCGCACCTCCTCGCGCGCTCTATCAGTGAGTCACCCTCTCCTTCCACGACCCGTACGCGGCGCTCGCTCCGTCGACGTGCCCCTCCTCCCCGCCTCGGCCGACGACACCACTACATGTTGGATGTAATTGGGTTTTTACCCAAATTTCCAAAATGGGATACAAAGGAGTATGGGCCAACTGGGCTGACATGGCCCATCGGGCCAAACCAGCCCACTCGACTGGGATAAGGCACCGAGGCTTCGATGCCCTACCCAAGACCGAGCGCATCTGGGCAAGTGGGTCGCAAGGGGATGGTGGAGGCGATCGTGTCTCGTGGCACGACCTCCTGTGCACGGCGGGGTGGTGGCGGCACTCCCGCCGACCATTGCACCAGCTTCTCCTCCTTCCAAGCCCCTTTAAATCCTGAGGTTCGTGTTCTTCTTGGTTACACCGTGAAGAACTACAAAATTTTCCCCATTATTGCCGGCTCTAAATCCACTTCAATCTTGTGCTCTTGTGTGAGTTCTTTGTCCTCCTGAAACCCCTTTGCAATCCGATCTGATCTCAACCATCTCATGGCTGCCACTATTGTGTGTAACCCGATTTGATTGTAGTTAGGGTTTGTATAGCCCGGGGATTTGAGGTGCTTCCTGGAAGGTGAGACTAGCTTGGTGCTTAGTATGGTTGGGTCTCTGTCTTGACCTTGCTGGCTTGGTTTGTGACTCGACTCTATGGTGGATTATTACTCGGCTGTGGTGTTGCCTTTCCATGGAGCAAGACCTTGATTCTTGGTGTTCTTGTTTGGAATCTTCATCTCCTTTGACCGGGGTGTTGATTCTGGAGTCCTGAGCAGTGTTAGCTACTTCTTGGGCCTCCTGGTGGATTGTTACACTTTGGAGCTTACAGCTTTATATCTCCGAAACATTCGCTGGTTCTACTGTGGCATTGCAGCGGCGATTTCGTTTTCTGGGACATTGTCATCGACGAGCCTAGCCGGCTGCACTGACTTTTTAGTTGGTGCTTTGTGAGTATAATGATCTCCCTGTCTTTACTCTTCATTACTTTGAAAGGGGGCTAGACAATTCCATTGTTTTGGGGACCTTGCATAAGTGGAGGCTACTGTTCAATGAGGATTTGAGCTAGATAGACTATTTGTGACAACATCTTTTAACCTGCAATACTTGATTAGTTCAATTGGCTATCTTTTGTTAGTTGATGATATATATGTGTTCATGCTTAACTTGTTCAGCCAGCTACTATCTTTGATTGCCTGTTTATACTCTGTATTTACTGTAATTGCTCTTATATGCTTGCTGTTTTCAGCAACTTCTGTCACTCCTTCTAGTAGGATAGATCTGATAGCTTCTTTGAACATTTGGTTCATACATATATATTCATTTTGTTCAAAGATAATCAATTGATTAGTTTTAACTATCAAGTGTTGATCTTGTTATTCTTGTGGTAAGGTTGTCACAAATCAGCCTATAACTTGTACCTAGTGGCAGGAAGGCCTCTTTGAAGGCAACTCGACATCTGAGAACACTATAAAATCAACTTGAGTAATTTTTCTAGTTGTTTTTTTGCCTCTATTACTGTTCATGAACATGCATATAATTAAATGTCTTATTATGAGTACATTTGCTATGATATTGTCAAGTATCATGTTTCAGTATATTTGCATATGCTTATATGAAATTTTTGATACATGGTTATTCTTTATACTTGGGATTAATGTCATGATAACCTTGCTAATACCATAATTTGTACAACAATCTAGAAAACGATATATTAAAATAGCTTCTAGTTCGGATGTAGTTAAGCCTGAGGTTTTTGACGGCGCAAGCTTTAAACATTGGCAGGCTAAAACTAGGCTTTGGCTGATGGACCTCAAACTCTTTTAGGTTATCGCTAATCCCTAAGAACTTCCTTTGAAAGCTGAGGCGCTTAAATGCTGGGAGGGTGCAAACCATTCAGCCTTAGCTAGACTGTTAGCCGTCATATCCAATAGCTTTTTGATGTCTACTCGAACTACACCTCTACTAAGGCACTTTGGGATGAGCTCGATCAGAAATTCTCTGAAGGAGATAATGGGAACGACTCATTTATCGTAGAAAGCTATCTTAATTATAAGATGGTAGATGGTAGATCTGTATTGGATCAGGTCCATGAGCTTCAACTCTTTATTAGGAACTTGACTCAATACAACCGCACTCTGCCAAAAAAGCTTTCAGGTGAATGTAATATTGGCAAAGTTGCCGCCCTCGTGGCGTGACTTCGTAACCGCTCGGAGACATATAAAGGAGCGACTGACACTCTCTGAGCTGTTAGCCGCTATTAATGTCGAAGAACGAGCACATGGCAGTAACAAGGCTCCCATGTCTCAGGTTCAGGCTCATCATGTTGAGACAAAGTTTGCCAATAGTAGAGCCAAGAAGACCAAAATGACCTCCCAGACCAAACCAAAACATATGAAGAAGAAGAGGGACAAAATTGTCTGTTACCCTAGCAGGCCTAAACCAGGTAGATAGGGAGAAGGGAGGAGGCGATGGCAGGGGTGAGGACAATGGGTGGGTGGCGCTAGCAATGACGGAAAGGAGGCCACTGAGGGTGATGGTTAGGGCCAATATTGCCATAAACCTTGCAGTCCCCACCGATCCAACGTGTTGCGTCGTCGATCCACATTGACTGTGGAGGTTGGTGCTGCGACCAGTGGCGAACAGCCGAGCTGCTATGATTTGATGTAGGTGTGCATGTGTGTTATTTGATTCTTGAGTTCATGTTGGTAGTCGGTAAAATCCAATATGAATTTGGTTTCACCCCTTCCAGTTCAGTCTAGAATTTAGTAATCTGAGTTTGAATTTGTTCAATTATGGTTCTAGCTTTCCAATTACATTAATTCGGTTTCTACGACCACTTCTCTTACTATATATGCTTTCATCTTGTGTATTGAGCATTTAGGACAATGATAGTTTTGCTTATCTCTTTATTGCATGTCGCTCTTGGTTGGTCATGATTCTCTCCAATCCTGCCTATGGCGGTGATTCGCCTGTTTGTTCAACTAGATTACGTCCTCTAGGCATCGCAGGTGTGCGGTCTTCTCATCGTTTGCCTTACCATTTTATCTTTCACAGTGGTCTTGCTCTCTGCATCGGGTTTTGTAAGTCTTGTTCTAGATTTGTGGAGTCTAATTTGTTTGCTTTGTTCTTGATGGAATTTCAGGGCTAAAACACTAACATCTCACTTAGAGCTTTTCTTTTCCATGGCAGGAAGGGTCAAAGACAATGAAAAGCTTTGTTGGCCTTCTGCAATCCTGTGTTAATGGAACCACACTTCCTCGAGGTTCAATCTTATCCTCTTAACTCGGCTCCCTCTGCCTTCTTGCTCTGGTCATGATATGTGAGTGAGTAAGCAAATACATTCTTCTTGAGAAGCATAAGAAACAACTAAAACTTAAAATGCCTAAAAATGGTCGGGGTATTTTCCTGTTTTAGCTTTCTATATTTTATTTTAATAGTTTCTGCTCACTATCCATGGAATAAGAAGAGTATGTGTGTTGTTTGCTACTTGCTAGATATAATCTCCAGCTAACCAAAACTGCAGTTGGTGAACAATTACAATCGTTGAAAATATACTTGGGTATATGATTCATCTTCAAGCAGCATCTCAGGTAATTTGCACAACTACTTTCTTAATACGTGTGCGATATGGCATTGTCGACACAATGAAAGATTCTATATTATTAATGCATGTCAGTCCCCTTAGTATTACAACAAATTCATGTAGCACACAGCCACATAGGTAACAATATCCTTTTTCCAACAGGAAAATACAAATGTCACTTTAGTACCCCAACTAAACTATATCTATTAGGATGATACACATGAGGTATGTGTGGTTCACCGAATAATAAAATTTGATATTTCAGTGAAGCAAAAACACAAAATTAACCTACAAACCTTCTTACAGATGGTGTTTGACTCACTATCTCGGTTTGTTTGCTTATGTAGACAAGTAAAAGATGAAAATGCCCTTGCTTTTGTCTAGAAAAGGCTTATTGTGAATCATATTGGTAGCGAAGCTAATTGCTCTTGTTCTTTTGCTTTGCTGGTGTGTAGGCTAAATTCTATTGGAACGCTACTGATGTAGCTGATGTCGAAAGAAAAATTGAAGAGAAATATTCCATTTCAAAATAAGGTGAAGCATTGTTTATTTATTTTTTGGTTTTTAAACATCACATTGTTTAAATAAACATATGGTATGCGGCTATTCTTTGTGCTAATCATGTTAGTTTCAGAAAAGGTATTACAATAATCACAAATACAAAACAATTAATGCTGCCATGGATTATAAAGTGTGTTTAAATCATACATACAGCTTTTGATGTGTCTGCTACCAATTAGCTTGGCGTGTATAGTGTAGGCTCACTCTTACCTTTAGAGAACCTGGAGAGTACCGCAATGAGAATATGTGATATAGATTGAAGGCATGAGATAGGATGCAGAATGAAACCTTTCGGTGCCATCTTTTGTTCCTTCCTCGCTCATTAATTTGTTCTCGAGGTTATAACACCTTATCTTTTTTACTTCTTTATAGCTTTTATGGAATATTTGGTTTTGATCACTGGTTTTGTATATGAAGTTACAGCCCTGGGATCTTCGGGTGTTTCACTGGTTCCTTTATTTGTCTTGGTGACTAAGCTCCACGTTGTTCCTTTTGCTTCTATCTACCGTCCTAAGCTATCTACTGTTGACTTCCTGATTACTGCAGAGTACTATTGCCTGGTGTCAGGAGTTAACTAGGTGTAGTTCTTTTAGTGGATTTTAGTATATACTAGGTAAGCAACCGCGGCGTGCCACGCCGCAGCGTCGCTACCCACGCGAACAAATCAAGAAAATGCGCGACCGCCGCTTCCTACGCGAGCAAATTGAGGAGACACGCGAAACGGTTGAAAGGATACAAACGTAATCGCATTTTTTCGCATTTATTCGGCGGAACGGTTGAAAGGATATAAATATAGCTGAGCTACCGTAGCGTGGAACGCCGCGATTGCCGCTCCGCACGTAAAAAATAGAAAAAAATAATTTAAACATTTTTTTTACAAAAAAGGACATAAAAAGGACCTAAACGCTATTTTTCGGATAACGACAAAATAGGATCTAAATGTAACGCTTAAAAAGGCCTAAAGGGCATAAACGTAATATGATCTTTTTTTCGAAATAGGACTTGAACGCATTTTTTTTCCAAAAAGGACCTAACCGTTATTTTTTTTCTCAAAAAAGGACCAAAATTTAATTTTTTTGGCGGCTCGGCTCAAGCCGCGAGCCGGCCAGAGCCAAGCTGGCTCAAATCAATGCCGTGCCCGGGATACCACCATCTTTAGTAGATGGATAATATATATACCTGAATCTAATTCAGTAGTAAATCACAAATATATTTTACTATACAACAACAAATTGAATTACTACCAAATCAGTTACTAGTTCATGCATTAGTAAACCCAGCTAGTTAAGGCGTATTGTAGTTTGTACATGAATCTATCTCTTCTTTGTTATTTTCATATCTTCCAGCTGATATTGATTTGGGTCTTAAAATTTTACAGGGTTGTATAATCTCACCTCCCCTATCTATGGTAATTTTTTGAGAATTTTTGAAAACGTGTACTTATGGTTTTCATTAATAAGAATAAAGTTATGTTTGCTCGACCTACATTAAAATATTTTAAAAATTATCAAAAAATTACCACACATAGAGGAGTCGAGATTCTACAATCCTGTAAAATTTGAAGATCAAACTCAATCAGATTTGAGAGAGATGAAAATAACAAAGTGCCAAACAACAACATATACTATCTTTTACTGTAAAAAATAATAATATTTTACTATGAAAAATTCTCAAAAAATTATCACACGTAGAGGAGGTGAGATTCTACAACTTTATAAAATTTGAAGACCAAATTCAATCGGATTTGAGAGATATGAAAATAACAAAGTACTAAACAACAGATTTATGGTATAAAATTTATGAAAATCTTATGTACATGTTTTGAAAAAATCTCAAAAAATTACCATAAGTAGGGTAGGTGAGCTTCTACAGCCCTTCAAAATTTAAACACCAAACTCATTCGCATTTGAAAGATATGAAATTGATAAAGCATTAAACAGGGAAAAATCACTAGTTAGCCGAATTTGTCCTTTTCATATCTTTAAGCTGATATTGATTTTGGTTTTAAAATTTTAAAGGATTGTAAAATCTCACCTCCCCTATGCATGTTAATTTTTTTAGAATTTTTGAAAACATGTAATTATGGTTTTCATGATTAAGAATATAGTTCTGTTGGTCGGACCTGCAGTAAAATATTTGAAAAATTCTAAAAATATTAACACACATAAGGGAGTTGAGCTTCTACAACCCTTTCAAATTTGAAGACCAAACTCAATCGAATTCGAGAGATATAAAAAATAACAAAGTACCAAACAACAGCATATACTATCTTTTACTATATAAAAAATAACATTTTACTGTGAAAAATTCTCAAAAAAATATCACACGTAGGGGAGGTGAGATTCTATAACTTTGTAAAATTTGAAGAATAATTCAATTGGATTTGAGATATATGAAAATAACAAAGTGCTAAACAGCAACATTACTACCTTTTACTGTCAAGTAAAATATATTTTACTGCATATTACTCAATGTGTTACTACATGCTGTATACAGGAGCCTTATGGTATAAAATTTATTAATATCATATGTACAAGTTTTAGAAAAATCTCAAAAAATTACCATAAGTAGTATAGGTAAGTTTATAACACCCTTCAAAATTTAAAAACCAAACTCATTCGCATTTGAAAGATATGAAATTGATAAAGCACTAATAAGTGAGAAATCACTAGTTAGCCGAATTTGTCTTTTTCATATCTTTCAGCTGATATTGATTTTGGTCTTAAAATTTTACAGAATTCTAAAATCTCACCTCCACTATGTGTGGTAATTTTTTTGAGAATTTTTGAAAATATGTATTTACGGTTTTAATGAATAAGAATATAGTTTTGTTTGTCGGACCTACAGTAAAATATTTGAAAAATTCTCAAAAAAAATTACCACACGTAGGAGAGATGAGGTTCTACAACCCTGTAAAATTTGAACACCAAACTCAATCATATTTGAGAGATATAAAAATAACAAAGTGTCAAACAACAACATATACTATCTTTTACTATAAAAAAATAACATTTTACTGTGAAATTTTTTGAAAAAATTAACACACGTAGAGAAGGTATGAATCTACAACCTTGTAAAATTTGAAAATCAAACTCAATGAGATTTGAGAGATATGAAAATAATAAAGTACCAAACAACAATATATACTACCTTTTACTGTTAAGAAAACTATATTTTACTACCTATTACTCAATGTGTTACTACATGTTATATACAACAGTCTTATGGTATAAAATTTATGAAAATCATATGTACAAATTAAAAAAAATCACTAAACTAAACTAATTCGCATTTGAAATATAGGAAATTAATAAAGCACTAAACAGTGAAAAATCACTAGTTAGCGAATTTGTCTTTTTCGTATCTTTAAGCTGATATTGATTTTGGTCTTAAAATTACACAGGATTGTAAAATCTCACCTCCCCTATGTATGGTAATTTTTTGAGAATTTTTTAAAATATTTACTTATGGTTTTCATGAATAAGAATATACTTCTGTTTGCCGGACCTACAGTAAAATATTTGAAAAATCCTCAAAAAATTACCAAACACAGGGGAGTCGAGCTTCTACGACCCTATAAAATTTAAAGACCAAACTTAATCAGATTTGAGAGAGATGAAAATAACAAAGTATCAAACAACAGCATATACTATCTTTTACTATAAAAAAATAACATTTTACTGTGAAAATTTTTCAAAAAATTAACACACATAGGGGAGGTGTGATTCTACAACTTAGGAAAATTTGAGGACCAAACTCATTCAGATTTGAAAGATATGAAAATAACAAATTAACAAACAGCAACATATACTACCTTTTATTGTTAAGAAAACTATATTTTACTACCTATTACTCAATGTCTTACTACATGGTATATACAACAACCTTATGGTGTAAAATTTATGAAAATTATATGTACAAGTTTTCAAAAAATTACCATATATGGGTAGGTGAGCTTCTACAATCCTTTAAAATTTGAAGATAAAACTCAATCGGATTTGAGAGATATGAAAATAACAAAGTGCCAAACAGCAGCATGTACTATCTTTTACTATCATAAAAATAATATTTTACTGTGAAAATTTCTTAAAAAATTACCACACGTAGGGGAGGTGATATTCTAAAGCCCTGTAAAATTTGAAGACCAGACTCAATCAGATTTGAGAGATATGAAAATAACAAAGTTCCAAACAACAACACATACTATCTTTTACTATTCCAAACAATAGCACATACTATCTTTTACTGTCAAAAAAATAACATTTTTCTTCCTATTACTCAAGGTGTTACTATATCTTGTGTAAAGTTGTTGTTTAACACCTTGTTTTAGTATGGTAACATCTGGTGTAATAACTCGTAACATGTCATTTGTTTGTATATTAAAGGCAACATATCCAGTGTTTTCTAAATTTTATGAAAAACACATGTACATGTTTTGAAAAATTCTAAAAAAATTACCATACGTAGAGGATGTGAGATTCTACAATCCCAAAAAAATTTGAAGACCAAAATCATTCTCATTTGAAAGTTATGGCTAAATCAAAAAAGAGACAGATTCATGTACAAACAAAAAGTAGCGTTTATTAGTTATTTACTAGTTCGGTTTAGTACACTGGTCAAACGCGCTAATTTATTGCTTGCTAATTAATGCCACGAAGTAGGCTCGATCGATATGGAAAACTTTTTGGCGCTTAGAATAAGCTATTATACACGCAGATGTAGAATATCACATCTATATATATACACGTGTATGTATACGTGTGTATATGTATATGTATATGTATATGTATATGTATATGTAGTACAATTACCTAGGGCACCATGATCTAATACGGGTATTTCCCCTATGTATTTTAACCAGTTTACTAACTAGTTCAAACAAGTTTAAACTGAAATTCAAACTAGAGTTTCCTTTATTGATGATAGTTTGTTTGTAGGTATGTGCTGATTTTATATATAAATCAACAAAGCATGTGATCTAAATTCATTCAAATCTTTGAATTCGAGTATATTTTTTTCAAAGGTATGTGTTTCATTTGAATTGTTATAGATGTGTATATATCCTAAAACTGAAAATTTCAAAAAATGTACTCAAATTTGGCTTGAATTCACATATTTTAAATTATGGTGCCCAGGCCCCATTGTGCTCTATTTCGCCATCCTATAAACACACACACCACTATCACCAAAAAATCACTTGTTCGCCGTCCTATATATATAACCTAGAAATCACCTGGGGCACCATGGTGCCCAGGCACCATGGTGATCCAAAATAGGTATTTCCCCTATGTATTGCATTCGAAATTTTAATGAAAATTTAAGGATGTTTGAGTTTAACTAGTTTACTAACTAGTTCAAATAAGTTTGAACTAAAATTCAGATTAGAGTTTCCCTTTTTGATGATAGTTTGATTGTAGGTATGAGCTGATTTTATATATAAATTAGCAAAGCATGTAAGCTAAATTCGTTCAAAATCTTTGAATTCGAGTATATTTTTCAAAGGTATGTGTTTCATTTGAATTGTTATAGATGAGTATATACCCTAAAACTACAATTTTCATAAAATATATATATACTCATTTGAAATCCTATATATAAGGACTTCGGAATGGGGCACCATGAATTTAGGTATATTTTTTGAAAATTGTAGTTTTATGGTATATAATAATCTATAACGATTCAAATAAAACACATACGTTTTAAAAAAATATACTCAAATTCAAAGATTTTGAACGAATTTAACTCACATGCTTTGCTGATTTTCATATAAAATCAGCACATACCTACAATCAAACTATCATCACAAAAGGAAACTCTAGTTTGAATTTCAGTTCAAACTTGTTTGAACTAGTTAGTAAACTAGTTAAACTCAACATCCTTAAAATTTTAAAAAAATCGCATGCCATATATAGGGAAAATACCCGTTTTGAATCATAGTGCCTATATACCATATTGTCCTAAGTAATTATACTATATATACATATATACATGTATACATATATTGGACACGGGACTAGGGGTGACAATTAATATTGGAGATAGATACCTACAGAACGTGCTAGTTGTTATATCGGAGCTGGAGCATTGAGAAATATGCTGGGTGTAAAACTGTAAATGGTTACATGATTGGGAGTCTTTTCCTGTTTCCACAAGTGGCCTGATTCTGATGAATATGTGGCTTACAAACAGGTAATGTGACCTTTTAAACCACGTGTCTGTTTAGATTAATGGTTAAAACTTAAAAGTTAATAGTGTTATGCATGTATAGGGTAGAATAGGCAATTTTTTTTCCTACAAGAGTTGCAAATTATTTAGTTTTTGTTGTTTGTTTTCCAAACTTTTTCGTTGTATATGTTGTGCTCGATGATGTGTTGATACTCCAGAAGTTGCCGTAGCAATATCCGATACATATTGGAAAAAACTGTACATATTGGTTGAGTATCATATTATTTTCAATTTAGAGAAAAAGAAAGTAAATGCCGATACTTCTCGGCATAGTTATTAAGTCGTCAAGTCGCCGCAGGGTGACCTGTCGACTTAGACGACTAGTCATAACTAGCCCACGGCTAGTCTGGACTAACACCAGAAATTCCAATACGCTAGGTTTAGCAAGTTCTGTGCTTCTATTGACAGTTTGTAATATTTTGCATGAAATAAAGAGCAGAACACATAAGCACGGTAATGAGCGGATTTTTTTTACCTTTTTTGAGCCCAGCATCTTTTTCTTGGTGAATTCATTTCTTTGAAATTTAGTGGCAACAACCGCAATACCCTGGAATTTTGAAGGACAGTGTCGGGACCGGATTTTCGAATCCGAACCCTCTGTGTATAACCTGTGATAGTCCAGGACAAGCTAGCACACACAGTGGAAACAGTGATGACAACACATCCATATCACGAATCAAATAATATTAATTAAGCAAAAGAGTATTAGCCATATGGCTAATTATTACAAATAAGTAGCATCATAGCTTGAGTTCAATAAGAAATAGCGGAAACGAAATAACAGCAGCAAAGTAAGCCTATCTATTTGCCCAACAGGCAATCAACTGGGGTTCGCGTCCTAGCATTCCGGATCACCTTCGTCGTAACCACAAGCGTAGAAATCGTAGTCAGCTTCAGCTTCTGCGGACTCCTCTGTGGAAGGTTGGGGATGTTGCAAGGGTGAGCACAAAATGTACTCCGCAAGTCTTGGAAACATAATGCATGATAACTATATGCAAGGCTAAACAATTGCAGGCATAATATGGCTCTTTTAGCATAAAACAAAGTTTAACTGTAAATACCAATAGTAATTTCACAAAGCATCATTTGACCAAAAGGTAATAGCATAGTGATTGAATTTGACATGTCAACTAAACAGGTTCCATCTACCTGACTGGCTCCATCCGCCAAACCATAACCCGAGAGTTCCTTCCGCTTACGGATTCCCAAACCATCATTTTCCTTTAAAACAAAACCATGAAATCTACAATTTGCAAGCGTACCTCGCCTGCCCTTGACCGTAGGCATGGCTACTTAAGTAGTTTTAACTCTGCAGAGTATGTACAGCTTTACCCACAAGACATGATCGACTCTTGTTGCCATGCAATTAACACACTTCCTTTGGTGTGTCTGCAGAGAGATCATGATAAGACCTTTACAAGGTACAACCCCATTATTAACATCGCCCGCTAAGGTTTCACCGCTGTTAGGGTTCTAGCCGCCAAAGATCTGAAGCCCCTCTTGCAGGCCGCTAACATCCGCTCACCAATCGGTGAAGCTAATAATGAGACGCACAAATTATTTAGCCAGGTCGTACCCATATAGACTTGTGGTTATACGGTAGTGCTTGGTCCATGATAACACATGCTTCGGTCCTTAATTGACTAGGGCGGAACATTCACATACCAAGGTCTCGTACTTTCTGCACCCACCAAACATCCATCTGCCCTGGTATAAACCATATTTTCTATTTAATTTCATTTAAATAACAGCAGCAACACCAATTACCGCGATTTCACAAATATGATTCAACAATGTTTGAAATGATTCCCATACTGGCATAATACCGAAACGCTTAATCTGGACTAAGCAATTCTACCGTTTCATGCTAATCTATTGGTTATCACCAAATAAAATAGCTAGTATTTAACTAGGGTGACAAAGGTTTGACATGATCAATACCAAGGAGGGTATAGCAAATTCTGGTATTTAACTATACTCTAAAACTATATTTAAAGTACATTGCATAAAAGTAAGCATGCATAATTTAAAAACAACATAGGCATTTTGTAAAATTTGGGATCAATATGTTCAAGGAAGACTTGCCTTCGTTGCCTCCTGCTAGTTCTACCTCTGACTGTTGATTTGTTTGAGCTTCGACTGCGTCGTCTACACGCGAAATGAGAGCAAATAAATAAAACAAATTCAAACCAAATTCAAAAATTGAAAAGAATGGTACTGGAAGATAGATCATGAATTTAGAAATTTGAATCACTGGAATCGGAGCTCGAACAAAGGAGAACGGGCTCCTGGAAGATTCCCAGATCAGAAAATCAGAAAAAAAAAATAAATAGGGCTGACACGTGGCGCAATCTGATTGTCTGGAAATTTTGGATTTTCCAAAAAATCAGAAAAGGGAAAAGAAATGCCGCTGACACGTGGGGCCCACATGTCAGCGCATGGGTTCACGGTAGACTGCGTCCACCGAGGAGGGAGATGCCGACGTGACGGACCGCGCTGATGTGGCAGCCACACGGTTGCCACGCGACTATTGATGCGGCGCGGCGCTGGGAACGAGGCGACGCTAACGCGGACGGGGCACGCGTCGCGCATCCAACGGCCGAGGCGGATCGGACGGCGGGGAGGCAGCGCGCGGGCGACGACAACGTGGCCAGATCCGAGACGCTGGTGGCGATCGGACGGCCATGGCTCACGACGAGGGGGGAAACGCGACGAGGCGTCACCGGGTTAGGGGCAAAAGAAAGAGCGCGGCTCGAGGAGGTCGGCGGTGCACGCGACAGCGGCGGAGCCCCACCGGAGGCAAAAGAAGACGGTGGAGGAGCTTCTCGGGTCGGCGGCGCAAAACGACGGCTAGGGTTTGCGATTTGACGACGCACGGGCGGCGAAACTCGGGAAACGGGAGAGGAGCGGGTGCAGCGCTTTAAATAGGCGCGGACGCCGAAGGAGTCCGACGCGGATACGGCGGCTGGTGCGGGTGAAACGGGCGGCAAAGTTCGGCTTGGAGACGATGGCGCCGGTCGGCCGACAAGCGGGCTCAAGACGTCAACGGCGCGATCGCGAGGCGAGCTAAGCGGAGATGGGCCTAAGATCGGCGGACGGCATAAGCGAAGCGGGCCGAGGAGAAATAGGAGTGGGCTGGCGAGATTCGGCCCGGGATGATTTTCGAAATAAAAACAATTTTCAAATTAATAAAATTCCCGAAATTCGAATAAAAGCAAATAAATTCAGAAAAAATCTCTAAAAATACAGAAAAATTCCTTGAGGTATAATGAACCCAACTAAAATTGAAAATCTTTTGTTTGATGAATAGATTAGTCAAATTAAATTATTTCATAAATAGAAAATTCAAAATAAGCTAAAATTAATTCAAGAAAAATGCAAATGGTTCATTTTCAAATTTAAACATTCTAAAACTCAAATTTTTAGAATGTTACAGACAGAGAGCAGAGCAATGAGCAATAACTTAGGGGAAAATTTTGCTGATGCCACTGAAAAAATGCATAATTTCGCTTCTGCCACTACTCTTTTCCTCGTTTCATTTTTGTCACTAGTCTTTGCTCTTCTTTCGTCTTTTGCTATTTACGTCAGTTGACTGTGAGTTGACCGTCTGTCAGAATTGTTCCTTTTGTTTTTGATTTTTTAAAGATAACAAATGAAGTTCAATTCTTCTGGAAATTTTTCTGTATGATCCTAGATTGCTAAAGATGGTACCATAAATTTTTCCGAGAATGATCAAGCTTAATGGGCCATCACATGGATGTTGGGCCGTAATGGGCCGTCAGATGGATGTTGGTCCTTAATGGGAGTCATGGTATGTTGTTTCTAATGGGAATCATGGAATGTTGGGCCTGAATGGGCCGTCAGAAGGATGAGTGGTACTGGGATTGAGAGCCTTCAAATTGAGGATGTTCGTACTAGGCCCTTATGAACGATATTGGGCTTTAATGGGCCGTAATGCGTACGTTGTTGGGACTTAACTGGTCACATGTGGGCTTTGCATGGTCCCTTGTGTGTCGCGAGTCGAACGCTATTGGGCTTATTGGCCCAGTGTGATCTAATGGTCCGCGGGAGGATATTATGTCATCGGGGTTACGCGTGAAGAGCAGACGATTTAGTCTGTTATGGGCCTTTCACGCGATGATATAGGGCCTGCTGGCTATAATGATGGGCTACAACTTGATAACGTCGGAGAAACAGGCAATTTTGGCTATATCTATCATATAGGAGTAGCATATTTGCAGGACATAATGAACAAAAAATAATCATTTTAACGATTCCTTACATCCTGAATCCTTATGATGCCTGTAACTATAGTATTCTATAGAAGAAGTTGGAAACAACATGTAACCCCAATAATTCGAAAATATTTATTAAGGTAGCGTGAGAGGTGTTCGCTTCTACCAAATCACAAAGGCACCACCAATTTTCACTTGCCAGATCTAAACGTGGGTTATTACCTTTGTATTCTAAAAACGGGTCTACTAGACCGTTTACTCGGCTGTATACAAGTAACGGCTGCTCCTACCTGTTAGCCAGTTATATGCATAATCGGGCCAGTTATGCCCACATAATCGGGCCAATTATGATGTATAACCACTACTAGGTTGGGTGATCGGTCGAGTACCGGTTACCCATTTTTAGAACCTTGATTACCTCTCAAAAGAAAAAGGATGGAAGTCAAACTTTAAATGCTTCCAAAATGCAGTTTTAAAAAATAAAAAAGAGTAAACGGCAGGGCAACTACAATTAAGACAAGAGAGTAAAATGCAATGCCATAAAAAGGTAAATACACAGCAAGAAATAAAACTAATATAAAGTTTGGAATCATGGGACTGCTATACAAGGGGCTCTGGCAGGATAACTATGAAGTTAATTAATTGAGGCATGTTGAGTCATTCCAGAGACTAAAGTTGCTTTCTGAATTCTCTTGCAAATTGATGTGCCGGAAAGGACATCAGGTTGCCATATATCCTCCGGGCCTGTTTGGAAGAGGGGAATTGCTCTAGGAATCTG
Organism: Otatea glauca; assembly: GCA_036346275.1. Taxonomy (NCBI): domain Eukaryota; kingdom Viridiplantae; phylum Streptophyta; class Magnoliopsida; order Poales; family Poaceae; genus Otatea; species Otatea glauca. Next base: position 83,963 of record JAYEVK010000106.1, read on the forward strand.
AACTAAATCCTACGGATTTGGATACAAATCTTCACCTTCCAAGCAGGCCCTAAGATGTACTGGAAAGGCCACTCATTTAGCTAATGAAGCAACGCTTTGAACTCAACAGAAATTTCAGCAGTGGTATACATATTAAAGAATATGACAAGGCTTGCACTAAAAACTACTACAATAGAAGTGAAAATTTATTTGGATTATAATGTAGAACACTTTTTGAACCAAAAATTATGCCCCCACCTAATTGATCCATTATATACAGCCAATAATAGAAAAGCTACGTTAACAACATTGGTAGAACTAAGTTAAAAAAAACTAGCAAACTGGCTTGATGTACCAGCTAAAAAGTTAATTACAAAAGCTTGCAACAAGGTAGCTCACAAGTTGATATTCAACATAGGAGTAATATGTAAGACTGTACTGTACGTTCTTTTGCTATTACCAGAGTATAAAAAAGCACACTATAGTGACATACGGGCCAAAGGTATGCTACAATGCGACTACCGTGGTACGTCCATAGCAAATAGCAAGCAGTGAACACAGTGATTTTTCGCACCACCCACTAGACTTCTTTAAAGAACACGAATATACCAGTATACTAAATATGCTATGGAGCCTTGCATACACCGTTCCTCTACCTCCAACAGCTTCACCTATGAAGCACTAAATGTAGTATACTTGATCGATAATATCAATGCACAGGCCCTATATACAAGCTTCACTTTCATATAGTCAGTTACACTACAATCTCTTCATTCATCCTTTTTCCATTACTTCATGCAATAATTTCTGAGCCTGTAAATTTTATATACAGCTAAGCACGAGTGCCCGCTGTATTGCTACTATAAGAAAAACACTACCTTATCAAAAAGAAAAAACTAAAGCACTGATTACCACTTGCCACTAAAGCACCAAAATAGTAAGTAGTTTTTTGTCCCAACAAATTCCCGGATTTACCATCTTTCATTTATCAAGGAAGGTGTAGTCAACACAGAGAGAAATCAACAGACTGAATGAGAAAGTAAAAAATCACCTTAACTTGTACTCCCTTAAACAGAACACCTACTCATCTCCTTCCTGACTAACAATAGAAATTTCATCGGTAATACTAGGCTATGATATATGAGGATAGGCCCATGTGGCCGTAACACTAAGAAATCTTTTACTTACCTCAATCACCTCAATTACTTGACTTGGATATGCCGGTGTTTTATATCATTTTACATAAGACGGATCTGATCTCCATGTCCCTCAATCACCTCTGCTACTACACGACTTGGATATGCCACTGTTGTTCCTCATTTTGCATAAAATGGATCTGATCTACTTATCAACCAATGCTTTAATCCTGAGCCTATTGAAGAAAGGTCAGGATATCTACTATTGAAGCAATGTGCTCAGATAAATGGATGCTACAGCTGGCAAACAGACAGCGAATTAAGACATGATATTACAATGAGTGGCGATTCGTACTGCAGAATGTGAGGATTGATTTCCTTTCCATCTTCACCAGTTGCAGAAACAAAACAAGCCTTGTGTGCTTCATGCCAACACAAAACTCAAGCTTCTTTTGATGGTCATCTTGAGTGGCGATTCATACTGCAGAATGTGAGGATTGATTTCCTTTCCATCTTCACCAGTTGCAGAAACAAAACCAGCCTTGTGTGCTTCATGCCTCCACAAAACTCAAGCTTCTTTTGATGGTCATCTTGAGGCTTGAAAGAAGCTGCAACAATAGGAAATACATGTCTTTAATTATTAAATGACGTCAAAATTACAAGAACATCTTTTTCATATCCCACAATGTTTAATATTGTATCAAATCGTAGGTGCGGAGGTGCCTCAGTAGTAGCAGCCAGCTAACTACCAGGATGAGTCCAATAGAGTAAACAACAGCACCAACAAATAATATCAGAATTCAGAAAACAAAAGATGTTGAGATTATGCTATCATGTAAACACCCTATCTTTAGGCTCAAATAATCATTATACTGCACAGTAAATGATCTTGTAAGTCGTAACAGGGAACAAAAGATGAAAGGAATGAACTACACTAGATGTTCCCATTCCACAGCTATTCACAGCAGATCATAACAATAATTCCAAGTTTGTAAACCAAGTAACCACAATAGACTGACTTAAACTACGATAGACCTACATATCATATAGATGCACTTGCTCCACAAGGCATTGCAAAATTCCCATGTAACATGGTAAGTAGTAAGATGTGTCAAGTTTATTCCAAGACAGAAGGATAAGATCTGAGCATGATCGGACAAAAATCTAAATTCAAAAGAAAATATGAATCCTTACTTCTAATAAGGAGAGACCAAAAGCACATGAAGTGGCATCCAAAAAGCATTGTAAAATACCAAAGGCAAAATTTAAAATGATGTTACGAAAAAGCGCATGCAACAATGCACACAAACACACGAGCCCTGAGCCAATCACTGTATATCTCAAAAGCCATATTGAGCCCTTAGATGTTCTCTCCCCCAAAACGCACTTTAGATAAAAACTTATGCATAAGAAATCAGCTACAGGATATAAATTGACTTTCCTAACCAGCATCAACAAAAGCCTAAGTCCATGAAGGTTAGTCCTAAAACACAAATTTGAAAACCGCGAAATTCAGTTAGAAAACTAGAATACTACATTCGATCAAAATCACTCAATCCACTGAAGCTCCCTCATGTGCTGAGGGCTAAATCCATCAAGCACATAAACTGATGAAAGTACCTGACATTTACAACTCCAGGCACAAAAGCATCACAAAACGAGAAAAATACAATGGCTTTGCTTGCAGCAACTGGATCATAAAACGCTGTGAACCAAGTCCAATGCTAGGTATTGTTTAATCTCCAAAGTACTTGCTCAAATGAAGCACTCATTGAAAGAAATCACCCAAATAAACCAAAGCAGAGCCGCCACCACGTATGCGTCAAACTAGCGCATCAATGGCACGAAAAATGTCACCGCTAAATAATACAACACAAAACCACAACTCATAGAGCATAAAAAAACCACCAGACAAAAACAAAAAGCTACTTGCTTCAAATCAAACGGGGGCGAAGAATCTAACCACAATCGAGCGAAAATAACCACGCTAAAACGGACCAAACGCATCGAAATTTGGTGGACCAAACCGCACCCGCGACACGAATTGCGATGGAGAAGGGGAAACGAGCGACCAATGCCTAGAACGGCCCTTGCTTCCGTATCCAGGATGATTTTACAGCAGGCAACGCGTGCAATTAGGGTTAGGGGTGTCTCACCTGAAGCGGCGCCATGGCGCGACGTGGAGTCCGGTCGCCGCAGGATGTGGAGTCGGGAGGGCGAGAGGGTACGACCACGAGGAGGAGGAAGCGGCGGAGCTCCGCCTCCGCGCCTCGGCTCGCTTCGCCTTCCTTGTCGGAAAAATTGAGAGACGCAGACGCTCCTCGCCTCTTGTTGGCTGTCACCTCACGCCTTTCCGCGTGAGGCGTGACCCCATCTGGATCTGGATGACAAGCACATGGCAGACGCCCTCATCACCGTCGATTTCCAAACATCCAACGCCCCAGATCTGTCTGCGACACACGTCGCAACAACAGTTAGCCCCCGCGCAGTGTCACCCATTGGCGAGTCACTTCCTGGTGGGCCCCACTACACCCGGACCCATCACGCAGTGACCTCGCACCAAGCACGTAGCGGAAGTCGCCTTCCAACAAAAGAAAATAGAAAGGAGAAAATTGTAAACTCAGTTTCGGTGATGAGGATTCATGGCAATCACAATTGCGAATACTCTAATAAGGTAATGATAATCCCTTTTGTCGCATAAGCCATGAGGAATAGGAATTATATTACATAGTCCCTGCCTCTCTATGAAGAGAGCTAAGACATACTATACAGAATGCAATGAGATCAGATCGATGCATGTTTCTTTCTCCCCTTCCCGATCAGAGCTCGCCAAAATACTTCACCTGATGAAATTCTTCCGGTTGCAGCGCAATCACTTCACTGAAATCGAGTCTTTCAGCTTGATCTCTCAGCAGCATATCAAATGCAACACCACCACTGCTAGTGTTCAGTTCACCGACTTCAGCATCAATTCGAAGCTATGCAAATTGCAAAACTGACTTGAGGGGAGGGACTAGCACAGCACTCAACTGTCTGATACTGTCTCTTCGGATGATGCACCGGTGTCGCTCGCAGTGGCGCCGCCGTTCGGTCCTGCGATAGCTGCGGCCCTCTGATTTAGATCCAACAAGGCTTCACCTGTCCGGAACAGTTTCTTGCTGACCGCGTGCCACTCCGCCTTCCTCTTCAGCGCGCGCTTCAGCGATGCATCAGGGTGAACACGTGGCTTCATGTCATCAGGAAACAAGAAAGCAGCTCTCAGGCTATGATTCAGTGGGTCTGCTGCAGAATGTCCTGGTGCCTGCATGCTCGGCCACATCTCCGAGTCAAGCCGGCTTATACCGGTCTCCACATCCTTCGTAAGCCACTGAGGAAGGCTGTTAATTGGTTGTTGGTTGATAGGAAGGACCTGAGACACCCTCTCTGATGGTTCTTGGCAATGTGATCTGTTGTCATAGTATGACTTATGCAACTTGGACGCCCTCCTGCGCCTGCTGGCACTTCTTCCGTACGAGGAAGAAGCCACAGGGAAGCCTCTCAGGGACAAAGTTCTCGGCCCATCGTCAAGTCCATCAAAGTTCAATATGCCCAGACTTGATAACTGACGCTGGTCTGTCTCTGAAGTGCGAGCATTCCGAATGTACACGTCACCCAAAGAAAGGTCCGTTTGAGCTGCAAGAAATGGTGACTTTGAGCATCCGGAGCAAGAACTGCTTCCAACATAATCTTCCGCGATATGCGGAGGTGGTGTGTGACCTAGAGCGGACACTCTAATTGATTGAAGGAGGTCTACACCCAGAAGCTTCTTTTGCTCCTTGTCCCATTGCTTAGCAAGATCCTCAGCCATTCTCGAGTTTGAAAACCGTAGCCGTGTATCCCTCAACATTGCATTCCAGTTATTTGTTCCATACCTCCTAACTCCAATCCAAAGAAAATCTAACTCTTCTTCTGACCAGGGAACCGAGCGCCTTTTATAGGAGTATGTTCCGAGCCTTTCTGTCAGCAACTGAGATCCACAGGAGTTGCCTCCACGTAACAACTCATCACACCTCAGGGCAGACAAATTACTGTATGGGAAACCATCCAAGCTGAGGTCTAAACTGAATTCAGGAACCTTATCCATTATTCTGAACTTTAGTTCTGAAGGCATGCTCCTTGGGTCCTTGAAACTCCCAGAATTCCATGACAGAGTTGGATCAAAGAAATTTGAGTACGAGGTATGCATGGTTGAGGTTCCTTCATGATGTTGTTTTTTACCATGGATGGTATCTTTCTCCTTTGTGAAAAACAACCTTTCAATTGGTTGGGACACTCGCTTTTGTTCATTACCAAATTGATCCTGTAAGCAGTGGGAAAATGTTAGATGATCTGACACACAAATATATACACAGGTAAGCAATTTTTTTAATAATACATGTATCAGCAAAACAATAAACAGGATTTAAGCTTGTAAACAAGGTGGTCCCTGAAATTAGGGAGATTCGATGATTTGCCCCTTTTTTTGGGTGCAATTGATCATTTGCCCTGCATGTCTCACTGACATGTAACCCCAGAGCCCGCATATCAGTGAGACATTACGGGGCAAATGATCAATGGCAAAGGAAAAAAAGGGCAAATCATCAATTTTCCCTGAAATTAAGGGCAGCTAAAATACAGTTTTCTAAACCACCCACAAATAAAATATAAAGAAACAGAAAACCAGCTTCCCCTTTCAAAATGCAGGGTAAAACTATGAATTATTTAAACAAATAATCTACTCCACTGAGAAAATAATCCTCATTACGTGGGTGAGGTATGGGAATTTGGAACACTTCATAAAAGATAAGCCAATTTATCTTCCTCACCTGATCTGGCAGACTTTGAACTGATGAGTCATCCAAAACAAGGCTCTCTTGTGGTAATTCAGCACAGTTCAGGTTGATCTGCCCGAAAGCAAATCTACTTTTATTTTTCTCATGGACCACTTGATCAAGAGCCTCTGAATTTTCCAGGTTTTTGCCCCTCCCATCACTATCATCATCCAAGACAATAATCGGAATATTTTTTGTTGAACCTTGAGATTCTAGAAGATCATCTGCCGAAGATTTATTGGTTGGTTTCGACCAATTCACATTTATTTCTTGCCTTGGTGACAGTGGAGAACTAGTTTGCCCATCACCATGTCCCTCCCCCTTCACCTCAACAACTTTTGGTATTACAATAACACTTGCTGGTGTTTTGCTTGAGTCCTCCACTCTTGCATCTCGCTCACTGATCTCTCGCACACTAGTGAACTCTGACACTGGTATACCATCATGTTCCATAGTTAAGCTTTGGTTTACATCTTCAGCAAGCTGTGGGGGAACCATATGCTGTACTGAGGATTTTAGGATGTGTGACCTACAAAAGGACCATCGAATTAATTCTTGGCACATGTGTTGATCAACCTAACATTATCAGTCAGAAGTCAGATCACAGTGCTAATAAACACAAATACAAATGCCCTACCTCTTTTGTTCAAGCAAGTATTCAACTGGTACAGATAGTCCAGTACTTGTTTCCGTTGCAGTTACCTGTAAATGAATTCTTCTTCCTCAGTTTAAATGCAAACTATAATTGTTCAAAATGCTCTAATGTGATAAAATGCAGAGGGAAGGATACAGTCAATGGCCACATAAATTATCTGGACAATAACACTATTGCGAATACACAATGCAAACAGTAGAAAAGTGCATGCATAGTGACATAAAAATGCAATTTAACTAAAAGGAAACCATAAAAGAAAAATTATAAACCTACCAGATGGTTTTAAAAAATCACACATACCCTTACCAGCAAACCATGTAAGCGCTTTCAGTGCCTCATGCATGGTGTCAGCCTCTTTCAGTACCTTAAGTCATATAACAAAATGTATGTTGCAATACCAAAACACTGTGCATACTGCCTTATTTAAAAGATTTCTAATACGCTCATATTGCAAGGATGAGGATACGAATCCCCTACCTGCAGCATTTTCTTCTTTATTCTCTACATTCATAAAGATTAAGAAATAGTATGAAATTTTAAAAACTGAGAATAAAGGACAATAAACTATCCAAGAGCTAATGCCTCAAGGGTAATTTTGGAAGCATCTAGCCATCAAGCTGCACACTATTTACTGACACTGATACGTGCACTGCACATTCAATAATATAAGGTACTGTCCCTGTGAGTAGCTGGTATGGAGTGTAGAGTATTGAGTATCGACACTTCCAAGTCCACAAGATGCCCCAAAAGTGTCTCATGGCAAGCTTTTTGGCACTTTATGTAGCAAAATAAATTGGATAATGGCAACCTCTACAACTTGTTTATCGTTGAGTATATTTGTAGTTCTCTTTTTTTATACATTTCAAAAGTGTATAATAACACTCCTTTAGCATTTGGACATCTACGCCATAGCTGCATTGCAGATTTTCTAGCCTGACATATTGATCGGCTATTGTACATATACATTATGAATACACAAAAACTTACATAATCTGAACACATGATGTAGCCAAATCCATATTTGCAAAACTATTACTTCGGCTTGAAAACATTATATTAGAGTATTAGACCCAGAAAAAAACAGAAACCAGCAAAAAGAAAGGACAGAGTTAGCATCTGGCTATTTCACACAAAGGCAACTGAATTACCTTCCATTCAATTTGAACAATATTCACCTTGTTACTATAACAAAATCCAGGTTCCCAAGCAAAGAACAAAGTAAAACAAGATGATAGGGCCATGAAGAAGAGTTTAACAAAACTTTATCATTTTTGTAGCATTGTACAAGTGTGTGGTAAGATGAGTGTGAAAACATACCTTATCTTCAATATGCAAAGAGTTGCCACCAGTTTCTTTGAGCAAGGGTGTAGCATTAAGTGACGAACTTGGTGGGCTGCATGTCAGTGTTGAGCACTGTTTGTCGTTGCCTTTTGAATAAATTTCCTCTGCTGGCTCATCCAAATTAATTTTCTTTTTCACTCGCCTACGAAAGGTGAGCAGAGGACTAAATCTATGCTTACATTGACTAGATCTGGTATTATCATTTGCCCCTTCATGATAATTTATTCCCGCAGGAGCAGAGGTACTGGAATCTTCTGTCTGATTAGTTGTCCCGTCAGCATGCATGACATCACACAGAGAACTGGAAGCAGGAATTAGATTATTTGTGTCATTGGTGCATTCTAATCTGTTCTTACATGCCTCTGCTATTGAGAGACTGGCAGCACAACAAATCTCGGTTTGTTCCTTTTGTGGTAATGGTTCGCATAACAGAAATTCCTTTTGTTCTTTCTCTGATGCATATGCACTTTGCTCAGGTGTTTCTTCTTTGATGCTTTCTTGCATTGACTTGCAGACATCCTGTTGCTTTGTAGAGGTAGACTGCCAATTTTCCAGATGAGAAAGAAGTTAGAAGATCAACTAATGAATACAGAAAAATTTACATATAGCACTGCACTTTATGGAACAATAGTTTTCAGAACATATGCTTATATCCTAGCTTATATCCTAGTTTAATCATACAATTTTCTAGGCACAAGTGATAGAGCTCTGTAAACATGTAGCTATTGACACTTCTAGATACAAATATCTGCATCATATTGTACTGTTTGGCGCAGCAAGTTTTATGCCCTCCTTAGGAAGGCAAGAAAGTCAGTAGTAGTTTTATAACTCTCCTTCGAAAGGCGGGAAAATCAGTAGCAGCAGCAGTGACATGGACAAGCACATGTAATAGAAATAATATCAAATATCAACACCGATATGATGAGAGAGACAAGTCAAGGTTCCTAACAAAATTATCTTCATTTAACAAGTTGTTATTGGCATCCACCCCAGATTTTGGGACTACACTGCTGGAAGCAGCAGAAGACTCGGGAATTGTTCCATCAGCTGTATGGGCATGTGAGGTAACACGCTTCCTCTTGTAGGTTATCATGAACTTGGTGCTCATCCTTGAAAGAGCCTATGTGATCAAAAGTCAAACTTGCTAACTGTATCAGATCTGTTCCCCTGTGCTTACTGCAAAGAGAAAAATGAGAAGCTATAAGTAAAGTTCCACCCAGTGATACAAATGTGGTGTAGGAAAGGTAAGAGTGTCTATAATGCAACCACGGAGTTTCCATTCTTCAGATCTCCATCATTCTCCCCACAGGCAAGTGGAACATCGCACTCTACCTTAGTTTACATATTATCATTTAGATCAAACCTTTATGTGCCCAGCAGTCAACAATGTCAACTCTACTTGAACAAACAGAAGCAAATGTTGATAATGATAATCTCCTAGACTTTCTATAAATATAAAAGCAGTGTTTTATATCAGACAACCGGATATCTCCATCGGTGAATTGGACCTAAGACGTAGAATAAGAACCTCAACCTTTCCCTTCAACACCGACCGACGCCTTTGGAACAAGACGGTAATCCAATTCCACCTGTTCTGAATGTGAGGCCCAACTCTCCATTAGTAAAGCTAACTCAGTACTCACCCATCCATCAAGCAGTAGAATTTCGCACCTAAATATACAGATATCATATATTTTTGAGCTCAAATGCACACACTAATATCCCAGCGCTTGCGTAAACCTGAATACTGCCAATTTCAGAAAAGTGCTCTCTTACCAGTTACCTCCTTGTAACCATGACTGAATCATACATAATCCAACTACCAATTCCGAACGAAATTAACATCACCCTCACCAAGCATAAGGAAAATTCCATGCAAAATCGAACCACGCTAGACCGAATGATTGCCCCCCGAACTGGCTGCGTTCACAGCACGGCTCCCCCCTCCTCGCTTCAAGAAACCAAATTACCAAGCCCAACTGGTTGCAAACAGACCAAGAACCGAGGTAGAACAAATTTCGTGGCGGAGAAACCATTACCTCGATTCGGCGGGGTGGTCGGGCAGCGAATTTGGGATAAATTGGACGAAAATGCGGGAAGGACAGGGGCAGGAAAGTATTTCCCTTCTTATGACTGCCCTGTTCTCTTTTTTTATTCAAGTGGGGAGAGAGATGGAGAGGTTGGAGCAGTGAGTGCCTTGGTTTTTTTATTTCCCCCCTTCTCTCTCTGATCCAATGATGTGGTTCGACGGAAATGCCCCTACCAGCTGTCCATGCACAGCGACCCACATGGGCCTATTTCGAGGAGGGGTAGTTCTGGGAAGTCGGAATTGTTGGAGCCGTCCCCGGGGTGTCAGAAGCGGCACGAGTCTGTTTCCGCTTTCCTTGGACGGGAATGTTCTCGTCCCTTGAGCCATGTCTGTTTGTATCTATCTTTTTTACTCAAAAGTAGCGACGGTGAATGACGGTTTTTTTTTCCACCTTCCTAATCTTTACTCATGTCTCTTTAAATCTTTCTTTTTATCTCTAAAAAAATCTCTAACAGAAAACAAAAAAACTGTCTCGTAACAAATAAACTAACTGCTAAATAATGTAATATTTATCCTAACAACCTTACTTCTCTCTCTTAATGTTGTGCGATAGAGTTGCGATGCAAACAACGGTGACAAAGTTAAGGATGTAGTGTAAGCCAAGCTCGACAGCAGAGGTATGGTGCGGACTAGGAAGAAGCTTGACCAGGCACAATAGCGGAGTTGAGAGCATGACGTAAGTTAAGCCTAGTGACTACAGCTTAATGTGTTGGCTAATATTATTTTTATCCATAGCAAAACGTAGACATTCGGCTAGTTTTTTAAAAGAAATGCTTGGTGGTGGTGGTGAATCTGCAAGCTAACTCATCTTTTGATTTGGTGGATTTTTTTGAGTCAATTTCACAAGACTATAGATTTCTTATATAAACTATAAAAAAACTATAGATTTTAGCTTTTATTTTACACATCTACATGTTTTAGGAGAATTTGTGTCACAAAACTATAGGTTTTAGAATTAATCATTTCTTGTAACAGGTATGACAGTGTGGACCCGTATAGCAGTCTCACGCGTCCTCATTTCCCATTTCACTCGCACGTGAGGCTATCATGTAGGCTCAGACTTTCAAACCCGTTACAATAAACGGTTCATTATAAAACATGTAGTTTTGTGATACAAATTCTCCTAAATATATGTAGTTTTGTGAAATTGATGCTAAAATCTGTAGATTTTTGATAATTTGTTAAAAAATATGTAGTTTTGTAAAATTTACTCTGTTTTTTCATAAATATGTGTACAAATACATATGTTACTTGAGGATCTTTTGTGGATAATTACATTATTTGTGCATATGGCCTGTGATACACTATGTTTCCTATTGGTTGAATGAAAAGTATATATGAAACTTTCGTACGTGTGCATATTGGTTTGTTTAAGTTTAGAATTTATATTGTGTTTATTTGAGACCCGTCACAAGACTAGCGTTCCCGGTGCAGTTACACGAGCGAGAAAGCAGCAACGCCAAAGAATTTTACTATGAACTCTGTTTGAAACATGTAGAGAATAGTGTATGTAGAAAAGAATTGCAGTAGGTAGAAGCTAGTAAGTACTCCGTTAGTGTAGAATCTACGGATAGTTCACCAATCGTTTGAAATAAAATGCGCTCCAATCAGGCACTGAATCATCTCTCCATGGAACGATACCATACCTACCACCCAAAAAAATGACAAGTACAGAGCATCCTCCTGTCATTCAAAACACTCCAGACCGAACGTGAACTCAAGCGCTATTTGCTTTCCGGCGTTCCATCATGCATGGCCAACATTGGCACGCGGCATAAACACATTCTAACCGAGACAACAACAACCGATGTCACAAACATAATGGCATTTGGTACATGAATTTCTTTTTCTTTTTTTTTTTTGCACTGTTGATTTACATTATAATTTGTACAATCTATAACTGGGGAGAAGCTACTAAGACGTCGCCTCTCCCTAGCACCCTTTCCCTTGGGTTGAAAAACTGATTTGAAATCTGCCCTACAAAGAATGATTTGCCTCGCTTTAAAAGATATGGCCTTTTCTAGTTACATGGAAGTAACTCCATCCCAGCCCTAATGACTACCTATAAAAAAAACAGCTACATATGAAGCGGAAAGGATAGAAAAAAATTACAACAAATCAAGAGATAATCTGGCGAGATAACTAGCAGTATAAAGCTCCAGATTTCACAGCCCTAATCCTGTAAAAACTGGAAGGCAGTGTTCTCAAGTAGCTCCTCGGCTGGTTTCACATCCGAGAAGTCCTTCTCCTGTATTGAGTTGGTGATATCATCCACCGAGAATGGGATGCTGCATTGCAAAAACAGTGGATTGAGAACATTGGTAAGGTATTATTATCCAGATGCATCTAACAGCATAATCATCCACACCATTAAATGAACTGGTACTTATGTCACCTTGAATTATCGTCTAACAAAAATGAACTGCTTTCTGCATTGTTGGAATCCTCTGTCATTAGCACCCGCATGTTACTAAGAACCTGGAACAATAGCGGGTCAAGTTATTTTTTGTGATTTAATATTGTGTGAACAGTATCTGCATTATCTCAATGCCAAACAACTAGAAAATTGTGAATTCATGTACTTCTGCAGCCAATAAATGAAAATAGTCCCATCGAAAACAATGCAGAATTGCAGGTAAAACAGTTAAGTTCTTAAGAAATGGAGCTCACATCTGATGACACGCTTTGGGTATTATACTTGTCATCCCAGTATTGTGTACAAATTCTGTATAGTTGTTGGACACTCAAGATCTACAATTGTAAACAATAGAACATGTATTAGAACCAACATGCTTCCATACTTTGCAAAACAAGTAAGAAAAAATAACCAGAAAAGCATGAGAGCTTCAACAAAATCGAAAAGTGGGTTTACAGTACTGAGATTTTACCGGACATAGGTCATGGACTATCTCATCATAAGATATTCTGAATTTTTGGAATATAACCTGAAAAGAATATTAAAAATGTATAAGTACTTGCAAGATACACTCTAGCATAAGGCAAGATCAGTTGGAATTCAAACTCAAAATAGCATTTGCTTTATTCATCCAAAGCTATAAAAGCTTATTGAATCCAAAGATAATTATGGCAAAGTTCTAGTACGCTGCTAAGACACTATACTCAGCAGATGCCAAAATTGTATCGTGTTATTGATGCACAAATATCAACATGAATATATTAAAATCCATCAGTTAGCAGAATAGGGCACCGTACCAAAAAGCCAACTGCCTGTCTGATATGCTTGAGTTCATCCCATGATGATGATGCATACTGTAACCAAGAAACTTCAGTAAATTGAATCATAGAGGGAACAAACTAGGCATTCACACAACAAGCAGATCACCTCGGTCGTTGCCTTTGCACACCATAATTCCAATTCAGCTAGACCAGCTTTGACATACTCTCCATTGCTAAAGGAGCAACACTCACGACGAAGTAGTAGACTGCAAAACAAACAACAACTCATGTACTGCACAAGTTTCCGCATGTACAAAAACTAAAACTTCGAAAGATAATCTTGCCTGTTGAATAGCTGTACATTAATGTATGAGAATATCTGGGTAAAAATTTTCTGAGCTAAAACTGGGGGTACCTGAGTATAAATAAAATGACAGTAAAACATACATCCAGCAGATGAATCGCATAGAAACAAAGAGAGATACATACATGGTTATCTTGCAGTATCTTTAAAAGGATATCCAAACTCTCGATAATTTTCTGCCAATGGTTGCTCTGAGACTGGCCAGATACTCGTCCAGAAATTCGTAACATGCTAGCTTTCATTGTTCTTGGAGCCTTGTGATTAACAAGGACAGAGTTCAGGATAAACCATAACCATGAACAGGGTTCACAATATCGTCGATAATCGAGCGATTTTCTCAATTATTGACTGTATCACCGCGGTTCAATCTCTGAAACCGCTCGGTAAACCAGTGGAATTCAAATTCAAAAAAATCGGAAAAAAATAAAAAAATTATGAAAAAGTGTTAAAAATTTTTGTGTGAAGTCATGAGACAATGCTAATGATGCAGTAATTTTTTTAGATCATTATCGTGCATGTGTATTTTTTAAAAATTATGGCAGTGCTACTGTCTGAATATACGCTCTTCTGTTTTTTATTTTCTATGGGCACTAAATGAAGTATAGTATTTCTGAACATTTTTGTGTGAGGTCCTAAGGCAATGCTAATGATTATGTAAAATTTTCAGATGATGATCAGACCTGTGTATTTTTTTTAAAATTCTGACAATGCTGCTATCTTTATATATACTTCTTTGTTTTTGATTTTATAGGGGCAGTAACTAAAGTCTTATATTTCTGAAAATTTTACTACATGATCCTTGGGCACTAGTTATGATTCCATTAAAATAATAAAATTTCAGAGCATGATCAAGCTTGTAATTTTTTATAAAAATATGACTGTCTCTGTTCTTTTTCATTAATTTCTGTTTTTGATTTTCCAGAAGCACTAAATGAATTCAAAAATTATTGAAGTTTGTCTAAGGTGTTTTATAGATTAATTGGGATTTATTCATATTTTCTGCAAAAAAAATCAATTTTCCATGAGTGTGCCGAAAATCGAACAAAACCGATGAAAATCGGTCGATTTTCGAAATTTTTTCAAAGTTATTTGACCACTAGGTTCAAAATTTTTACTTCGAACTTCTTCAATTTCAACCGATTTTCGACCAGTTTTTGCCGATAATCGAAAATAAAAAATAGTTCAAAAATCGAAAATTCGATATTGTGAACCCTGACCATGAATCTGTTTAAAGTCATGTGCCAACTTGTAGCAGCTAATGCCAATTATCAACAAACAGCAAAAATCTAAAAAGAGAATGTTACCTGGATACATAGAGAAATCAGAGATGACAATTCCTTTTTAATATTGTCTCGGATGATTCCATATATCTTCTCCACATAAGCAGTTAATTGCTGCTTGAAAAGCAAGGCAGGATACTTGGCCTCAACTTGGCGGACAACATCAGTTGCCTCAACATGCATGTTAACAAACGATGCAGAACGCAGGCCCTAGACAGATGAATTTACACTATCAGAGTCCAATATCACATCACCATCCCCCCACCCCACCAAACAACACACACACACCAACAATTTTTCAAGCGTGAAAAGTATAGTAACATACTTGAGCCATTCTGCCAAATAATGATGTTGGCTGAGGAGGTTTCTTTCGTGAAACACTCCCAGGTGCACCAGCGGCTTTGAGACTTCTCTGTAGCAGGAACAGCAAGCTAGACGTATTTGAGAGCCAGTACGCAAGGTTGTCATTATCCACCTCATTCTGCATCGAAGACTTGAGAATGTAAGCTAACTGTAGGAAAAAAGAAACTTGCACTTCCAAAATTCAAAAGAACATTAAATTACTTTTATACTAAGGAATGTAACAGCAAGTTTATTTTTGAAAAGCAATTAGACTACCATATAAGGTCAAAACAATATCATCCAACCAAACCAAGCGTTGGTCTACGGGTAGGCTGAAGAACAGTGAAGCGATGTCATTGTTGATTTCTTCAGTAATAAAGATTTGGCCAAACAAAATAAATAACAAGTGAATTAGATATCCATATTTAAGTCTTTCATGCACCATGCCCAGTTTTCTCGCATCTGCATTGTTTCAGGTTATAAGTTACTTTTATTTGCTTTATTAGTAAAAGATAGCTTGGTGGCATTTCAGTGTCTTGAAGAAATATACTCACATAAAACATAGCATCAAAACTTACCCAAACAAAGATACTACCAAGAAAAACATCGAGCTTCTAAAGCACAAAATTTCAGCTATGAGGATCCCTCTAGTGGAAAGTGCAATGTACAAAAACAGATTTTGGTCAGAAATTGAAAAGTTATCAAAATAAGAAGGTGACTCCACTTAACATACAGCTAGAAGGTGAACTGGACATTGGTCAGCTCCCAAATTGAAATTTCAATTAATAGCAACTCATTTATATAGAAAAAATTCTAGTTCCACCAATTCGAATATTAAGAAGAAAACAAAGGTTCCAGATTACCTCTATTGCAGATCCTATTAACTGAATAAGACGGTCAAAGACACTGGTCTTCTCCGCCTCGAAAGATTTCCAGTGAAGAAGACATTTATATATGGTAAAAGAAGCAACTGGCTTCCCCGCACAATAGCCAAGGTTTTTTGCTACACAGTCAATAAGTGCATCGACATTTTCCTAAAGAAAGATAAGTGTCAAATAATCATGTTTACAGAAGCAACTTAAACAATAAATTTGTTGACCTACAAGTTGCCTGTCAACGCAAGATTTTCTCAACTTTGGATCGCCATTCCCATAATCCTTAATAGCAGGGGGTGCACTTTGGGGTTCCTGAAAAAATGACAGCAGCTTTTTGTAAGATTCTGGACACAATCTAAAGTTGAAGAGACAATAGATAATATCAAGATGTAAAACTTCAAACCTTTGGCTCTTCAACCTCATGATAGCCATTCTCCAGGTTCTGAATAATAGAGAAGAAAGCAGAAGAGGTGAGTAAAGGAACATAAGCATTTCAACAGCAGAAGGAACAGAGAAACACCTTTTGCAAGTCATTACTTGTACCTTTTGAGCAATAGGAATTGACAAATGTTCAGACATGCTCTTGACTGGCGAGCTCAACAGCGCTCGTCTTTGCACTTTCTCCTCAGATTCCATGTTGGATATTTTCTCTTGAAGCCTGAAGCAGAATAACAAAAGAAATTTGTCAATCAATGTACTAACTGTAGTTTCTCACTAATCAACGTATATGCAGAGGTGCTTATATTATGAAGGCGGGTTTAAGAAAATGGAACAACCTTAGCATTGCCATGTTCAAATCAACAATGTTTGACTCAGCATTCATTGCCTTTTTGAGCCTCTCTTCACTGATTTTGTTTGTTTCTTCATATTTCTTCTCAGTATCATCAATCTTCTTTTCAAGAGAACTGACCAGAGTCTGCAGTCACGGAATGTCAGGTGTTATAAACATAACAGTTTGTTAAATTTATAGTAGAAGTCCTAAGAAAATGCAAGTCCTCGTCAATGATGCAGAAATGAGAGGAATCCCAATTATGTTCAGGTCTCACCTTAAGTTTATCATTTTCATCTCTAAGCTTATTCATTAGCTCTGTGTCTAAAACAGGGACCTCTTTAATAACTGGAGCTATCTCCGCGGCCTTCTTGGCTGCCTCTCTCTCCTTTACCAGCATTTCTTTTGTTTCTTTGTACTGTTGTTGCACCTCCTGCAAGGCAGCTTGCAACTTTGCGTTCTCTTGCGACTTAGTTTCCTCGAGATCAGCCTATAATGAACAACCATGCATTAAGCAATGGCAATATACTGTGAAATTAACTATGCAAAGTTCCAAATTTTACTGCTACTGAAGAACAAGACAACTTCCTACGTATACAAATTAAGATCTCCTAGTCCCAATTCCCAAAAGTCTATGATGGCAAATGGTGATAATGTTTTACAGTTATACAGAATAGTTTGCTTAGTTCACGCTTATTTTTCCAAAAATGTTGCTATTCTTGGATGAGTGCTTCCGATAAACAATATTACAAAATACTATGGATTGTATCCTTTTTATATAAGGCCCAAACAGCGAGTTGAACCATTAACCAAGACAACATATTTGTCTATGTTGAATTGCACATAAATAATATAAATTGGAGTGTATAAACCCAGATGACGCTATAACAGTGACATAATATTCTTCAAGTTAAATTGACATGATGAAATTTTGTAACAAAACTCACTCGCATCCGTTTCTCCAACTGTAACCGCCACGTAAGTTCTTCAACTTGCTTTTCCAGTTTATTTTTGGCAGCTTGCAAAGCGCCAGTTTCCCGTGCAGACTGACAAGAAATAAAAATGGATAAGAAAAGCTGAAACTTCGTATGAAAGAAAAAAATATATATTCCACTATTCATCACTAACGGTTTTCATGCCAGTAGTCCAGTACTGAGGCCTATAAAAACCATACCAGACAAAATCATACAACACCAGGTATATCAGAAACCAGTAAGTGCAATATTGTACACTATCCTGTAACACTGATGATTCCAGCAGATGTTAAAAGATTGGGCATGTTGATAAGTAATATCCAACAAAATATCTACTTTTCTAGTGCTCAGATCAACATATTTTCATTAAAATATAACAAGTGTCTAGTGTGCTCGAACTTACCATTTTGAGTTTTCGAAGCTCCTTTCTAGCGACTCTTCCTCTCCAGGCACACTGTGTAGTAATTGCAGCTTTCTTCGTTCTTGAATAATTCAACCTCACCAAGAATTGACGGCAGCGACTCTGAAATAGAAATATGAACAAGTATGAAGTTCGGAGAACATTTTTATCTGATTTGCCAGTTCGGAATACTAAGGACTATGCACCTAAACTAATACACAAGTTATCTACGCATTAGTAGTAGTAATGGGCCAAGGTAATATAAAACTAATAGCAACATATGCCAACATATACGTGCCATGTTTAGAAGAAATATTTGCAATGAAAAAAAATAGTGTAATACAACCACGATCCACAGACTCACAAAGCATAAAACTATGCATAAGGAGCAGCCTTTCAGCTCTTGATTTCATGAAAAAAAACCTAAACTGAGGTGACTGGAAATATGTGACTTTAATCATTACTAAGGAGGAAGTTTCATAAAGTAGACTTCCCTCTCTAATGTTGAACAGTAAAGTAGAAAACTGTTAAGAAAACCAATGTAATCATCCAGCCAATAACCGTGTTACAATCAGTGTTACTCGGACACCTGTGTCCAAAAAAAATTGCCAAATCTGACACCTCGAATCTGAGTCTGATTCTGACACCCGTGTCCGATCCCAAGTAGCATTTCCCGTGTCCAAATTTTTTTGCCGAATCAGGCATCCGAATCCGAGTCGGATTCCGACACCCGAGTCTGTGTCCAAGTAACACTGGTTACAACTGCTAACTAGGCAAGACAACCAATGAAAATTAACATGATTTATGCAAGTTTCAGAGCTACCACTAACTGATCCCAAATATATCAAGAGAAAATATACACTTCTGTTGGCTGTTATACCCACTTAATATCCATTTGCTTGTTTTCATACATGCACACGAAACAGGTTTCTTTACTTGGCATGTTACCTGGATAATAATCGCAGCTCTTTTTTGTCGCCTGAAGTGGAGCTCTCTACGTGCATCCATCCCACGTAAAGCTGACTGAATGGTAACCACTGAAGCAGAAAGCTCATTATATGCTTTTCTGGCATTATGCATACGGTAGCAAGTCTGTATCTTGAGAGAAGCAGCTTCTCTGCGGAGACTGTGGTAAACTCTTCTTGCAAGCTCCCCTTCAAATATTAAACCAAAGCAATGTCAGAAAATCATCGCATGAATAAAATTTAAATCAAGCAGGGGCAAAGACTACAATTTGGGGCAACAAAAAAAACGCACCACGACAAACCGTCTGAATCTGTAAAGCTGATCTTCGCAGTGCAATGAAACCCTTCCGTGCCAAAAATGAGCGAACTTTCCTCTGAATCATGCTAGCTGAACGTCCTAACACTTCATTTCTATGAGCATCAAGTTCAGCCATTTGACCAGAGCGAAGAAATACTTTTGTCTTGCCAATCTAAGAAATGCCATTTGCAAAAGGGATACAATTTAGTCCACAAATCAAGAGCAGAAAAAAATAGCATTATACTAGATAAAAAAGAGGTCCATTCTGAAGGGAAATATCTATCTTATGTGATTCACCAAATCACCTACAATATTAACTTGCAGTGCATATGTTGTACACTGTTCTAAACATCTTGACTGTACAGACTACACAACTAGATATTTATATAGGAGAGAAGAAATCTTTCTTGCACATCCAAACATATTTCTATCATATATTTTATGAATTATAAAGACTGGCAGATGGTAATTTCTCTTAACTAGGATCATGCCAGTATGTAGCTCCAATGTACAAATGTAAATTTCTCCTTAATATCCATTACCTGATAACCTTGCAGATGTACCTTCTCTAACAGCCTCCTTACAGCAGTAATCTCATCAGAACTAGAAACAATGAACACAAAACCAGATCAATAAATAAGCTCAACCAACTAAACCAAGAAGCCAGAACACAGTACAATATTGCTCGTTATCCATTGACAATTTAATACCTTCCACTCAAAACATCAGGTGCAAGAATACCAAAACGATCTATGAACTCATAAAACGTCCTTCTGGTTGGATACCCAGCACAGCTTATCCTAATTGCTTCCATAACCCCCTGAGGAAAGTCAATAATGTAAATATAGAAGTTGGAACTTGGAAGCAAAAACAAGAAAAAGAACAGAGATGCCAACAGAAAATCTTACTCCGCATCTGAGTTGCTGAAGAACATTCTGGTTCTCAAATATTGCTGGCTTCAACAAATTATTGGGCTTTACACAACGGATATAGTGGGGCTCAGTTGCACTCAAAGTTTCCAAGAGAGCTTGCAATTGTTGCTGCATTTTATTATATAAATATTAAAAGTATGAAGAATTGGAAGCAACCGAAATCCAATTGAAGCATTAAAAGGAAGTAACTATGCACCTTAAACCTGGAACCGATGGATGAAAACTTTGACGATTTTGAGGAATCCTCAGAGAGAAGAGGGAAAAGGCCCGAAACAAATGAACATTTTGAAGCACTCAGGAGAGCCTGATGTTCAGCAACTACATAATCTTTATTTTTGTCCAGAAATAGCTCTGTTTGATAGGTGACCTATACATGAACATACTTTCACATTAGATTTTATTCTAAGAACATTGCTAGCTAACTAACAAAAGCAAAGGCAGTTCATACTTACATCTCCGGCATAATGACATATTGTAAAGTCTGACCGAGATAATTTGGGCTTAGTAAAGCGCTTATGATTTTTGAAAGTATGGTACAATTTCTGAGCAAATGTCTCATGTGTCGATCTTGGTAACATGCTGTAACACAAAAATCATACGTAGACAAATTAATTACTTGCGAGATTCAAGAGTTGTATGAAAACCTGAATAAACAATAAAAAATGATATGTTATCACTGATCCATACCAAGCTTCATCTAGAAGTGCAATAATTCCACCAGGTTTCTGCGAAGGAAGAATGGAGTCTTAGATGGAACATAGCAAAATAAAATACAGCGACATGACATCACCAGTGCGTTTCAGCAATGTCAAAACTAAATATATAATGAGCACAACTAGTGCTGTAAAAAAAGCTCGAGGCTCGTGAGCTGCTCAAGCTCGGCTCACTCTAGGCTCTATTCGAGCTCAACTCAAGCTCCAAACGAGCTAAGCTCAAGCTTGATCCTGAGCTCGCGAGCTTCAACGAGCCGAGCTCAAATAGCTCGCAAGCCTCCATATATTTAGGGATCACTTGTCAAATATTACTGCATGTTAACTCTTACCGAGATTACTCAAGCTGAGCTTGAGCTTTTCTTACAACAACAACAATAACAAAACTTTTTGTCCCACACAAGTTGAGGTAGGCTAGGAAAGAAACCCAATCGAAGTCAATAAAACCCCTAAACCTTCGATGTTGAGTCATGGTTCCGGTATGCGGATCGCTAACTTCCATGCACTCCTATCCAACACCAAATCTTTGGGAACATTCCATCCTATCCAACACCAAATCTTTGGGAACATTCCAATCCCAGCAAGTCACTTTTAACTGCTTCTTCCCACGTCAGTCTCGGTTGACCTCTTAACACTTCTTATGTTTTCTTATTGTTGAAATTAGTGCATGTTGAATTGTTGATTGTTACTGAGCTTACTCGAGTCAAGCTCGAGCATACTTGATCTTGGGCCGAACCTAGGTCTAGCTTGACTCGAGCTTTTACCGAGCTCAAGCTTGGAAGGCCAAGGTTGCTCATCTCGACTCGTTTATAGCCCTAAGCACAACTGTCTATCCAAGAATTGGAGCTAAGAATCAAAGTAGCAGCAGCAGCTATAATTGATTTCCATGGGTCACCATAGTCATCAATAATAACTACTAATTGTATGCGATTAAGCGAGCCCGCATGAGCATACCTGTTGTGGACGCTTTTGTGGGGAAGGTTTATGAGTGTAGTCGCCGCAAGAAGTCCACCAATAGCAGTGCGGCAACAGCAGCATCAGCCAGCAGTGCGGCAATAGCATAAGAGGGGGATGTTGGTTAGATTTATTCTATCTCTAGTTAGTAAGATATATTCTATCTCTATTTCAGTTATATCTAGTTTCAGTTGTTAAAAAGGTTGCACCTAATCTATAAAGGGGAGCCGGCCCTTTTGGATAAAAATCAATAAAGTAGAAATTCCTCAAAGCAACAGAGTCGATCAGAACCTCCACTCGCAGGATTAAGCCCTAGGAGTAGGAGGGTGATTAGCTCTTCCTATCTTTTCCAAAATTCCAGAAAAAAGAACCCTAGACCACATCAATTTGGTATCAGAGCCATCCCACCACCTCTTCCATGGAACCGACAGAGGAGCAGTTTGCGCAGATGTTCCAGATGATGCCAGATGATGGAACGCATGGCATCTGCACTTGAGAAAGTGGAGAACTTGGAGAAGGCGGTTTCCAAGCTCCAAATCAGTTTAGAAGAAACAAGTGGCAGCAAAGGAAAATCAGTGCAAGACGGATGGAAGGAAGATGAGGAAGAACAGGTCACTGCAAATCATGGGGTACCACTGTTTCACAAGTTGTCCTTCCCAATCTTCAATGGCAAAGAAGATCCACTGTCCTGGTTGAACAGATGTGAGCAGTTCTTTACCGGACAACGGACGTTGGAGGAAGGTGTGGCTCGCCTCGTATCACATGACGGGGGTCGCACAACAGTGGTATTTCAGGTTGGAAAAGAATCAGGGTGTTCCGACGTGGCCACATTTCGTGGAGCATGTCAATATCCGTTTTGGACCTCCAATTTGGAATAATCCGCTTAGCGAGCTCATCCAACTACGCCGTACGGAGTCGGTGGCCGAATATCAGGAGCAATTCCTTGCTCTATTGTGCCGCTGTGATGACATGACAGAAAAGCAACAAGTGCATATTTTTACTACCGGTTTGTGCAATCCTCTGTGCACCTATGTAGAGTTGCAGAATCCTGCCACACTGGAAGTGGCAATGAGCCTAACAAGGGCTTATGAGAGGGGACTTGAAGTGGATGAGGAAGACGATATCAAGATATCAACCAAACGGCAACTACCAGCAAGGCCGCACCTATGAACCGCAATACAGGAATCAACAGTCAACCGACCAGCACCAATGCAGGGTCGCAGAGTGTGCTTCCCAGCACTTCCTCAGGAGCAAGCACGCCAGGATCGGTATCCCCAACTATCAAGACACCAGCTACGCCGGGGCGCAAGTTGCTCACGGCAGCGGAGATGGCAGATCGACGACTCAAGGACTTATGCTTTAATTGCCCTGAGAAATTCTCCAAAGAGCATATTGGCAAGTGTTCCATGAAGGGAATCTACCTCCTGGAGCTAACTGATGAGGATGACATGGAAGAACCACTTGAGGAAGACATTGAGATATCCTTGCATGCGCTCACAGGCATCCATACCAGCAAAACAATGCAACTGCAAGTTCAGATCAGTGGAGAAACCTTGTGGGCTCTTGTAGACTCCGGCTCCACTCATAACTTCGTGGGAGAGGAGACAGCCAGCCGACTAGGCTTGTTACCATCCACTAGGGGTGGCATTAGTGTGGCTCTAGCAAACGGCGACCGAGTCTCCAGCGAAGGCATGTGCAAGGCAGTACGTGTTGCTATTGGCGAAGATGAATTTGTGCTAGATTGCTATGTAATTCCACTGTCCGGGTTTGATCTAGTATTGGGAATACAATGGCTTCGCACATTGGGCCATATATTATGGGATTTTCAGCAATTGACTATGTCTTTTTGGTTGTTGAACCATCAAGTGACATGGAAGGGTTTGGGTCATGAGCAACAGCAGTTAAGTATGGTAATGACACATGGTGAGGAATTGATGGAATCTCTACTGAAGGACTTCGCTGTAATCTTTGAAGCTCCGTGCTCCCTACCACCTCAACGCAGCTGCGATCACCGCATTCATCTGTTGTCAGGTTCGGCTTTGGTAGCGGTTCGACCATACCGTTACCCACAACTGTTAAAGGATGAGACTAAACGCCAGTGCGAGGAGATGCTACAGCAAAGACTCATTCGCCAGAGTACATCGCCTTTTTCTTCGCCGGTGATTTTAGTACGGAAGCGGGACAATTCTTAGCGTTTTTGTGTTGATTATCGTACTCTCAATTCTCGGACGGTAAAGGATAAATTTCCCATTCCAGTTGTTGATGAAATTCTTGATGAACTTAAAGGCGCTCGATACTTCATCAAGTTGGATCTTCGCAGTGGGTACCATCAAGTGCGGATGCATCCTGACGATATTGAGAAGGCAGCTTGTCGTACCCATCGCGGCCTTTATGAATTCTTGGTTGTCTTTCGGCTTGACCAATGCCCCCGTCACCTTTCAAGCCCTTATGAACAATGTTCTCAAGGCATGCTTGCGTCGTTTTATGCTAGTTTTCTTTTACGACATTTTGATTTACAGCTCATCTTGGTCGGAACATCTACAACATGTTCGGTGAGTCCCTGAGGTGCTGCACCAAAACAAGCTGGTGCTCAAGCACTCCAAGTGTCTTTTCGGCAAGGAGTCGGTGGAGTATTTGGGTCACGTAATTTCGAGGCTACCTTGGTCTCACAGGATATTACTATAAGTTCATCCAGCCATATGGTGTGGTAGCCGCTCCTCTTACCAAGTTACTCAAGAAGGAGGCCTTCTCTTGGACGGCAGAGGCTGAGGACGCATTCTCTAAGCTCAAATCAGCGCCGACTTCAGGCCCTATTTTACAACTTCCTGATTTCAACATGCATTTTTTAGTCGATTGCGATGCTTCTATTACTGGTTTTGGGGCGGTATTACACCAAGAAGCAGGTCCCATCGCATTTTTCAATAGGGTTGTAGCGCCTCATCACCTGAAGCTGGCAGCGTATGAACAGGAGTTGATTTGGTTAAGGCTGTTCGGCACTGGAGACAGTACTTGTGGGCGCACCCGTTCACCATTCGGACTGACCATTACACCTTGAAGCTTCTCCTTGATCAGCGTCTATCCACAATCCCGCAGCATACATGGGTAAGCAAGTTATTTGGATATGATTTCACGGTGGAATTCCGACCAGGTCGACATAATGCGACTGCAGATGCTCTCTCGCGACGGGAGAAGTCCACACCAATGTTAGTAGCGATTTCTTCTCCAACCTTTGCAGTCTTTGAGCAAATCCACAACAAGCTCAAGTCGTCTTTCTCGACATGTGAACTTCGTGACCAGATTCTTGCTAAAACTGCCACAGATGGTTGGTCCATTGTAGATGGTCTTATCCTCCATGAGGGCAAGGTATATGTACCGCCAAACTCGTCCTTATGGACGTAGTTGTTGCTGGAGGCACATGACAACGGACACGAAGGTACTCAAAAGACTATTCATCTCTTGCGATCTTCCTTTTATCACCGACACTCTTCCAAGCTGGTGCGGGAATTCGTTCGCAGCTGCGCGTTGTGCCAACGCAACAAAACCGAGCACCTTCATCCCGATGGTCTCTTGCAGCCTTTGGCTATTCCTTCCATTGTTTGGTAGTTGTTTGGTAGGATATTAGTATGGATTTCGCGGAGGGTCTCCCCAAAATAGGTGGAAAGTCGGTTATCTTGACAGTCGTTGATCGATTCTCCAAGTATGCACATTTCATTGCCCTGGGCCATCCGTATACAGCTAGTTCGGTGGCACGCGTTTTCTTTAATGACCTCGTCCGTCTACATGGGATTCCATCATCCATTGTCAATGACCGTGATCCTTCACCAGTAACTTTTGGATATATTTATTCCGTCTCTCTGGGGTTCAGTTACATCTCAGTACAGTTTTTCATCCCCAAAGTGACGGCCAAACGGAGGTGGTCAACCGCATTATTGTGACATATCTTCGTTGTCTCTCTTGTGATCGTCCAAAACAGTGGCTCCAATGGCTTCCGTGGGCGGAATTTTGTTATAATTCCTCCTATCAGATTGCCTTAAAAACCACCCCTTTTCAGGTTGTGTATGGACGGTAGACACCAACCATGTTGTCATACGAACCCAGTACGACTCGTGTGGCCACCATTGACCACCAACTGATGGACCGTGATGAGTTTTTGGCTGAAATTCATGAGCGTCTTCGTCAGGCTCGGGACCACATGAAGCAATTTTATGACAAATCTCATCGTGCTGTCAGTTTTGAAGTGGGTAATTGGGTTTGGCTACAAGCTGCATCGCCGTTCTACTTCGGTTATCAAGGAGGGTGCTTCTTCCAAATTGGCACCACGTTTTTATGGTCCCTTCCGCATTCTGGAACGTATTGGGTTAGTCGCCTACCGTCTTCAGCTTCCTGCTAAGGCTCGTATTCATAATGTTTTCCATGTGGCTTTACTAAAGCAATTTGAAGGTGTTCCTCCAACCTCTAAAGTTCAGTTGCCCGATTTTGTCCATGGTCGTGTTGTTCCTTCTCCCAAAAGTATTGTACGCGGCTACGCGCCCATCTCAATCGCGGCGTTTGGGAACTTTTGGTGCAATGGGTGGGCTGTTCAGCTGTTGAAGCTACATGGGAACCCTTGGATTTCTTCTAGGAGTGATATCCCCAGTTCCAACTCGAGGACAAGTTGTTCCGCTAGGAGAGTGGAAATGTTGTGGACGCTTTTGTGGGGAAGGTTTATGAGCGCCGTCGCCGCAAGAAGTCCACCAGCAGTAGTGCGGCAACAACAGCATCAGCTAGCAGTGCGGCAACAACATAAGAGGGGGGAGTTTGTTTGATTTATTATATCCCTAGTTAGTTAGATATATTCTATCTCTATTTCAGTTATATCTAGTTTCAGTTGTTAGGAAGGCTGCACCTAAACTATAAAGGGGAGCCGGTCCTTTTGGATAAAAATCGATAAAGCAGAAATTCCTCAAAGTAGCAGAGTCGATTAGAGCCTCCAATCGCAGAGATTAAGCCCTAGGAGTAGGAGGGCAATCAGCTCTTCCGATCTTTTTCAAAATTCCAGGAAAAGAACCCTAGACCACATCTCACCATGTGGTATCTACTATCTAGGGGGAATGCTCCAATTCAGCATGACGTTGGGGAAGTGGAAACATCTAACATGGCTCATCCCCTCATGACCTCATTTGCATGAGCTCATTCAGTTAACACAACAGAACAATGGGATGGGTACAGAGGATGGTGAAGAAAACAACCTTATCAATGAGATCAAGAACATCCTGATTGTCAATAAACTCAATATAACTCCAGTTAATTTCTTCTTTAGTGTACTCTTCCTGCTCCATCTTAAAGACATGCTGCAGGAAAGCAGAACTTCAAAGTTAAAATCTCTTTAAAAAAATTCAGCGACGATGAAACTATGAGTTGTGAAACCAACTAAGAACGCTACAAACTTGCCTGATTGAAGTGCTGTTGCAGTTTTTCATTTGTCAGGTTGATACAAAACTGCTCAAAGCTGTCAAGACAAAGAAAATGAATTACATCCAGACAACACAAATAATAAGTCCATTATAAATAAAGAGCAAAAAATAGAAAGGAGTCAAGAATGAAACAAAAATCATGAAAGAATTAACAAATACAAGAAATTTTATGAACCATGATAATCTTAGTCAACTTGATGATCAGAGAGGAACTTAGGGAAAGAAACCTTAAGCAATGTGATATCCGTCCAGAGAATCTACTTCACTACCATCCGTGATCTCCTTTTTAAACTAACAGATGTGTGTGTATTAGCAGGCCTACATACAGACTTTTCAACTAACAGCACTCAACTGATAGTGTGATTGTGATCTCTGGACCAAAAACAAAAAGTTTGCACCAAACATGAAAAAGCAATGCCTCGCATCCAACACATCTTGCACTTACTGAAAAGGTCGTTCGTATCAAGTGTTACATTACTGCCGTATACTACAGGAAATATCTAGAATCTTACAGAAAACACAGCCATACTGAATATTCAACATATAATCAAATGGGAACAGGAACATGGCATCTTCCGTCAGCAGATAGAGTTAGTTCTTCAGAACATGAAATATATGGAGCTCCACGGTGAACAAGAACTTCAACAAAGAGAAGCAGCTAATAATTATGCCCTGATCACTATAAATAAAGCTATGGACAAATAGCCACCATTTACTAAGAACTAAATTGGGCCCAACCCAACAGTTTTCCTCTGCCTAGCCAGCTTAATTGACAAAAACGCATCCAACATGCAATCAATCATCAAAAGCGTAACAATTAAGCACCTGTTTGTCTTGAAGCTTTCAAACCCATAGATATCCAGCACTCCAATTAAGCATTTTGAATTTGGATCTTGGCCGATAGAGCTATTTATCTTATTCACAAGCCTAAGATCAAAGGTCATTTGCCAGATAAGCATCAAGTGGAAACATGTGTAAAAATAGTCATACAAAACTTCAAAATGGACTCACCAATCAAACAACCGTGAGTACACAATCTTAGCAAGTGCATCTCTACTTCCCTTGGCAGCTTCAGGATCCAAAGTTTTAACTATGTTCTCATCGCGAGTCACAATAACACGTTTACACAATGAATCTTCTAATGCTTTCTCATCGCACCTAGAAGACCAAATTTGGAGCTCTTGTCAGATAGTGTAATCATTCAAGAGTTTATAAAAAAGAAGCCAAAGACACATACATGAAGAGCTCAGCAGCTGTCCTTAAATGAAACAGTGATTTTTCATCTTTAGGTTTTGACGAATCTCCATCATCCCCTTCTGCAAACTCAACATTTCCCAAATGGAGAATGGCAGCAACAACTCGGAAAATTGCTTCCTAAAGCAATGTACAAACATGAGGTAAGCTCAAGTAGGGTGGATAAGCTTCCAGTGACCAAAAAAGAGTAGGGGCAATCATTACAGAAAAAAAGTGTGTACCTGTTCTTCAGAACTTATTCCGATAATATCCATAGCCTTTCTAGTTTCAAGGTACTCTCTAGATTCATCTAGGCCTTCAAGCTTATAACAGTTGGACTGATTAAGATAGTGAAAGGTTCTGGGATCTCCCAGTTTGTATCTCTCAAGTTCCTAGTAGAAGAAAAAGCATATCATTTAGCCACACCCCACTTGCTAATATGAAATACAGTATTTGAAACAGCAGAAGAGGCTAAGATATTCAGTGCCCCAACATACTGCAAGGGTAAAAAAGATAGCTAGAGGAACATGCCATTGAAAGGCTTTCATGTACCAAACTTTGATTCACACTGAGGAGCTGCCATTCCCTTTGTGGGGGAATAGCGAACAGTTAAAAGAAGAATCTGTTAGCAAGGGGGGCTAGGAATCTTAAATTTTAATGAAGTACTGTATTAATGCTATAGTGTGCATGCCACATGAAATGGTAGTCCTTCACACTGACCGGTGTGAAAGTTGCGGCATGATTGGGCAAGCAACAGCAAAAATAATCAATTGACAAGAGAATAACCAGTCAAATTTAAAAGAGTCTGGTGAATTCTCAGTCTGATTGCCTCAAATAAAACAAATCAGCCTCTACTTAGGATGTCCTGGAAATAGTAGGATTATGATCACATTATGTTATGCCAAACTGCAAAGTGGATTATATAACAGCTCATATAGTGGAAGCAGCACACAATTACAGGGTGTGCGGTTTATAAATTTTTCTGATCAATGAAAGACATGAATAGACAAGGGGCAGCACCTCAGGTGGGGCAGCACAAAGCATGTAGAAACAGTGGTAATTTCTCTCTGGATCAGATATTTGACAGACACGGGATCTCTCAAGAAGATACGTCCTAACAGCAGCTCCTGATATTCTCCCTTTCTGATCAAACTGGATTTCAACAAACTTACCAAAGCGACTGCAGTAATAACAGCGGAAAAAATTGGTTGAGTGAGAAAGATAGTTACCCACAATACTAATAGAAATGATCATATATAGAATTCTTCTCACCTTGAATTATTGTTTCTGACAGTCTTTGCATTTCCAAATGCTTCAAGGACAGGATTAGACTGAGAGAGGAATACGAGTTAATCAGTTGAACAAGAACACCAGATGGTCACAGAAATAGTTATTCAGAACTAGTTGAGTCTCAGAAATTATCACCTGAAGAACTTGCTTCTCCACCGTTCGCCCTTCAGAGGCAGCCTTCCCACCCATGTACGCAAGATAACGCATGATCATTTTAGTGCTTTCTGTTTTACCAGCACCACTTTCTCCACTTACGAGAATTGACTGGCTTACTCCTTCATTTAGCATCAGTCTACAACAGAAAGTAATCAAGATATTCTCCTCTCAGTCAAAACACAAAAGAGAAAAGGCATTGAAAATTTTTATGGAAAGTACATATTAAAATTATAAACAACCTAGTAATTATCAACATATATCAGAATGAACCTACCTGTATGCAACATCTGCGACAGCAAAAGGATGGGGACTTAATTCACCAAAAGGTGCCCCTTTGTATTGTTCCATCATCTGAGTGTCGTACAAATGAGGAAGTCTTCGGAAAGGATTTACAGCAATCAAGATATTTCCAGTGTACGTCTGGTTTCAAAACAAAGTTGGAAACACATATTAGAGAAGAATGAATGGCATTACTTAAAAATAGTATTAGTAGAAAATATATAACTATATTTATGTTATATACAGCGATCCTAACTCACATAAATTTCATTCATGTCATATCTAGATTTCAAATTCTGAAGAACCCCAGGTTCATGCAGATAGGCAAGCTTCGTCATGTCATCAACTCCGCATGGTGATTCCTCAGGATCCCTAGCATGGGCAAGAGATGCTTTTGCTGTGACCTGGACAAAGGACAACATTGAACTCAGTGCAAATGTCCTTTTCTAAGCGCTTTGGCTTTTATGGAAGGTTGGCTCAGCTTCAAATGATCTTCCTAAGAAGTTCAGCTAGTACAAGTCCAGCGCTAATAATAAACTTAACAGCTGGTCATATTCTAGCAATCAATACCTATGAACAACTTACCGTCTTTTCATTCGAACACTTGACCGTAATTGTGTCTCCATGGACTTTTATGACCTCCCCATCGATCCAGGCCACATCAGGATCCTCAACCCAAACCTGGGATCCCACCGCGATGGTAGCTTGAGCCGCCTGCAGGATCACAGTGTGACATTAAACACTAGCCGCATATTGCTTGATGTGAAAAAAAAAATATTCAATTTGCCTAAAATGTCGGCGCTCATGCAGTCCGCAGTCATCACAGCAGTACCATATGGAAATTATCGACACTAAATTGAGGCCTTCAACCAATTTTTTGGCGCAAACAAGAGCAGTACGCTGGGCCTAATGATCACTCCCTATAACAGCAGAATTTGTCAGAAATATCACCCCCATTTCTCATCCGTTGTCTAAATCTCCAGGGGCGGACTTAATGTGGGGCATGGGGGGTTTCAGCCGAACCCCCAAATTTTTTTGGAAAATGAACTGCTATCACTGGTACTAGTTCAGGGTAACAAACTCACTCTTACAACGACAAAATCCAAGCAAGCTAGGGCTTCCTTACCATCAAAGGAAATCAATCCAGGTCCGGATGGATCTCCGCTCCACGCCAGCCGTGTGAACGCGCTAGACTTTGAGACGAACGAGGGAACCGGGGCACGGTGTGACGACCCGGCTGCCGGCGAGATCCTAGGCCGGTGCCCCGAGCCGCCGAGATCCAATCACCAGAGGGACTGAATCCCCGATGGAACCGCGAGATCGGAGGGGTCTCCGATCCCACGAGGCAGCAGCAACAGCTGCCCAGAGCTGTCCGCGCGCTGAGAATCTCCGCCGCCTGCTACCGAATCTGCTTCCGGAGACTCCGAGGAAATGCGGCGCGTCCGCCGCACGGAGCGCCCCCACTCGCCGACGCCGCCACCGCCTTCGTGTGCAGCTTTATTTCGCTTTGGCGTCTCGCCTTGTGTGCGTATGCGGTGTGCGGCAGTGCGGGGTTGGTGCTGCCTTGCTTCGGCTTGTTTTTGGTTCTCTCTCTCTCTCTCTTGCTGTTTTGTTTTCGCTTTCGCGGAGAGAGAGGGAAGAAGGGCGATCAGGAACAGCTGCGCGAGGAGTCCTGTCTGTCACAAACTCACAACTCTCCTCTCTTTACGGTTTCTTCGTTTCGTTTACTTGCTGCGGTCTGCGGCATTTTCCTCCGGATATCTTTCTTGGTCTTCCCTTTCCCCGTTTTGGCCATGCCGTGGTGGCTAACGGGTTTGGATTTCTCCACGCTCCAAATAGGTTTTATAGAATCAAAATATTTCTTCGACTTCTACTTAATAAATTCCTAGAAATGCTAGTTAGGTAAATTTTAGGACATGTATGATGATGTGATATCAGCTGTCTAAGCACGGTTCACAAAACCGTTTTGAAAAACCCGCTCGAAATTCGAAAATATCAAGTCGAAAATCGTCAGAAACCGTAGGGTTAAGAAATCAAAAAAATTAAAAAAAAAATAAAAACCGATCCGACCAATTGAATGTTTCTTAGAGCGATTTTCGCTCGGTTTCTTCGAAAATCGAGCGGTTTTCACTGATTTTCGACCGGTTTACGTCGCATAAAATTTTAAAAAAAAATTAACTAAATCTGTTTATCGATCGTTTTGAATCTTGAACCGTAGCGGTACGTCGTCTGTTTTTCAAACCCTGTGTCTAAGCTTTACCATGTAATATTTTGCTAACATTAGGGACAGACTCTTCACAAAGAGATGACCATATAGACAACACGAAATACCATTGTATGTCTATAACAAACACTATTCCATGTTGTAATTAAAAAATTGTGGCATCCTATAGTGACAACTTAAGATATCATTCATCGTAGAAGTTGTCTTTAGTTTTTTTATCTTTATATAACATGGCTGAGATTTCGGTGTTTCTCGTCAAGATCTCGGTAATTTTTGTCGAGATCTCGAAAATCCCGATCCAAAAAAAGCCGGATTTGAAATTTGATTTTTTAATTTCGTTCAAAATTCTAAGATCTCGTCGGGATTTCGGATTTCGATCGCCTTTGAGATATAATAAGAAACCAAAATTTGAAACATTGGTACACGGTGGATAGATTGTAGACGGTAGTTGTTGACTTGTCGTGCGGCCGTGGTAAGGTCTGGAGTTTGGACTCGGGACCCGCGAAGCCAAGCAGGCCCGGACCCGACATGGCCTCCGGAGATTATTCACGGAGGACGTGGCGCCGACTCATTGGTCAAACTGGATTTAGCAGGTTAAGCAACGGAAGAATGTGCAGTTTCTTTCCTTATTAATTCCTTTCTACTCGTTCGTGGTACGCATTTGTGGTGGGGCCCGGCACCGCCCACCCAACCAGGCCGTTAGCTTAGCTCAGCTTCACCTCCGTGTGGGCCCCACCATGTCGGTGAGCGGTGGGGTTAGCATAACACCGGATCCGGATGAACTCTTAACTGATGGCAGCTTATGGCTCCAACATGGCCAGCCAGCCTCGTGATTCTGCGCTGTGAATGCGATCACCAACACAAAACACGGTTTCACAACTCATTCGAACATAAGGGTATTTCGGGGATTATAGGATTGTTACTTAGCCAGGTCGGTGGCTTATTAATTTTCGGAGGCCCTGTTCTTTCCTTTTCTTTTTACTTCTTGACGAATTAGGCTTATTACTATATTAGTACCCCCTAGGTACACAAACACTTATCGGTTTAGGATATGTGCAGTCAAATTTTTGAAAAGTTATTGGTATCTTTTTAAATATTTAGACTGGATGCATGAAAATCATATGTGTAGATTTATCTCGAAACATACTTTCATAATATTATAATTTTATTAGATTTTTTTAATATATTACAATAGAAATTAATGGTCAATGTTGAGTTTTGGGGACTGTGTCGATGTCCAAAATGATAACTATTTATGACCGGAGGGAGTACCATTGTAGAATATTCTATTTCATATATGTGTGGATTTTTTTCTAAACAAAAGGGGTCCTCTCATCTCCAATATATAAGTGGGGTAGGGTACAGGGGCACATTATACACAGTTACACACACAAGAAAATATCAATAAAGAGAATAAGGCTATAGATCTATATTTTGTGTCTCTGCTCTATTCCCGTATTTGTGCGATATTGATTGGTCAACAACGACCTTCATACATAACACGTTATCAGCACGAGATTGCTCCCGAATCAAGACCATTCATACTTCAAAGGTCGTTACTTAATCTTTCAAAATCAATTCAGTAGTTGGATTTATTTGGCATCTCCCTTATTTTCTATTCTTCTAATCCGTTCGATCATCTCACCTTGTGTGGGATTAATATCAACCAAACCATGGAAGTGGATTCATGCCTTGGCGTGGCCACCGAATCAATATAAGCACCAGATAGTGTTGGAACACCGCCAAATCGATGCACGGACTGTCAGTTCACGTCGCAATGCGACCAATGTCATGATGTGCCCTGTGCATGGTCATAGATGCCCGACGGGACACGCCATGTGCGTGCCACCACCATTTGCCGACAAGTATGTCGGAACGCTGTGCTATGGCTCACCATAGGCTATCTCCATCACACTGCGAGCGTGGGATATCACCAACGATTTCACCATGGGGAGACGTCGAACGTCACTATAATCAATCTAGCGTGTCGGTCGAACCTAGGATGCCTCGCCATCGTGTATGGGACACGGTCGGGCGTCACGATCAACACGCCATGCACGTGTCTCGCTGGAGCCGTAACCAACACTGTGCCACAAGTAGGGTTGAAAACGAAATGAAAAGTGTCGGTAAATGGCTGCTCTGTTTCTATTTCCACATTTTTTACCGGTAACAGAAACAAAATCGAAAACCCCAGAAATGGTTACGGAAACGGATAGTGACAGAAGCAAATGCGGAATGGAACGGAGCAAATGCAGAAACGAAAGCGAAAAATTCTATCTAGGTATGTTCCCAGTTGTAACACCCTAAAATTTTTCAAATTCTTTAATTAAGCATTTAATTCATATTTATGATCTTGTTTGAATTTTTAGCATTTAATTAATGATTTTTGCTATTTTTAGATTTAAATAAATAATTTATTTTAGAAAATCAAAAACAAAATCTTGCTGGAAATATTTTTCCTAAGTTTAAAATTTTATAAAATATTTTTTAGAATTTTTGAACTCTATTTGATATTTTCTATATTTTTCTTATGGGCCGAAACCCACTTTTCTTTCTCCTTGGCCCACTCTACTTTCTGTCCCAGCAAGATTTTTCGGTTTTATTTATATGGAATTTCTGATTTTATTTATACGGAATATCCGTTCCGTTTCCGTTTCTGGCAAAAAAAATATTTTCATTTTCGTACCGACATTTTTCGTTTCCTTTTTCGAAAAAGGGCTTCCGTTTCCGTTTTTCTCCAGAATGGTTGGAAACTTTTCGTTCCGTTTTCAACCCTAGCCACAAGCATGGGTCAGCCGGATATTCGTCGTCGGTTTTCTCACCGAGAGAGACCACTGACGAGTCACCACCGCCGCACCGCCATGCACTAGGGAGCAAAGCGATGTCGTGCCACCTAAGCCGAGCTGAGTTCAGAGTGCATCACCATGTTGTCGTGCCATGCGCACGGGGCCACGGGCTGCCTTTGGTCACCAAAGCCAGAGAGAGCACTAGGCCGAAGCAGAGTCGAGATGAATCCGAGGAAGATCTGTCGGGGCGCCGCTCAAAGTCGCCACCACTGCCTTGTGTGGCGCATGTGCACATAGGCTACTGTTGACGAAACCGCTGAGCCAGGTGGAGGAACGGGAGCCTTTGTCGCCGGTGGTTGAAGTCCCAATCGAGGTCGGGATCAAAATCGATATGACTGGGTATATTAACTCTAACAGGTTTTGGGTGAAAAGACAGGCCAAATCTGAGTCAAGCGGGTTGGATCCATATAAGAATCCGATAGGCCCAAGACCGTCCGATGTTGGAACTTTTGCATAAAACCCCTGTAATCTCAAAGAATTACAAATAAGTCCCTAATTCGTTGAAATTAGATCCGTACTGCCAAAATTTTTGAAAGAAAACCACTGGAACTTTTGTTTTAAAGTTGTAGGGCTTCCACCAAATGTAAATTTGTGATTAAAACCATGAAAATTTTATGGTTATTATAGTTAATTCTATTAAGTTTATTTAATTACTAGAAATTATTTTTCTATCGTTTAATTCATAGAAATTGGTTCTACGTTTAGAAAATTAAGAAAATTACTAGAAATTGTAACGGCATGAGACACGCGAGCTATGTACTTTTTTCTCTTGTCCGTTTTTTCTCGGTGGGTTTTTGGAAGGAGATTTTAACGAGGCATGAGCATAACATTCGAAAAGTGATCAAGGGGGAGTATTTTGGAATATTATATTCTATATATGTGTGGATACTTTCCTAAACGAGCTCCTACGAGGTTCGTAACAAGGACTCGAGTTCAATTAGATTACTCTAAAATCTAGCTTTCTACTCTTGAAGAAAGATACATTCCTCTTCAATATATAAGTGGGGGCATAGAGACACATGACACATATACCAGAAAATATCAATAAAGAGTAGATAATTGAGGATTCATATCTTGTGTCTCTGTTTTTAATTTGTATTTTATACAATCTTGATTGATCAACAACGATCTTAGCATGTAAGTACCGCTGGTATTAGACATTTTTGAGGTGGAATGACGAAAGTAGGCATCCCTACATCTCCGGTTAGTTGGTGGCAAATACGGCACTCCTCCGAGTAGTTGGTGGCCACCACGACTGCTGGTGATCTTGGTTGTCTCCTTAGTCCTTGCCATCAAAGGAAGCTTGTGTGCTGCCTTGTGCTTCCAAGGAAGGTAGAACGAACGAAACGAACAAAGTTGGCGTGTTACACGTCCCTGACCGACCCAAGCGAGAATGCTTCCCCACGAAAACAGCCGTGTTTTATTGATCGATGGATACTGAATTTAACATATGTTTGGTGTTCTTTCATTGTTCCTACTAGATGATAGTAATGCAAGAAATATAGTCCATAAATATTCGAAAGTGATACTATTTAGGACGGTGGCGGATGTAGGTGCAAGCTGTGGGGTCAACTGACCCGTAGGTTTTTGCAATCTAACCTTATTTCTATTGACAATTCCATATAAGTCTACAAAATTCCTAAGATGTCGAAGGCATTGATCTTACAGGACATTAATCTTGGCTCCGTCGCTTATTTAGGAGATATCGGGTATTTTTGTTTTCTCAAGGGACACTAAAATCTTCTTTAACAGTTCCCATACATGTTGTGCATGTGTTAATTAAAACTTCAAAAACACCATGACCAAAAAGTGTTTTTTTAACAAATCCAATAAGTAGGCCTGACTCCACAGCTTTACATAGGTTGAGTGTACCACACCTCTTCATCAAAATAGGGTGATGGAAATTTATGAACAGAATACAAAATCCACGTAGCAATCCCTCTTTGAAAGGAAAATAAAACAAAAGGAAAAATAAAGAGAAAAAACGATCATTATGAACGGAAAGCAGCGAGCATAAGGCAACCACTTGCTTGAGCTCACAAGTAGTATAGTTTTTAATCATGATTTCACGCCTAACAATGTGGATACACCGCCATTCACGGCAGCCATTTTTTTCTCACTTGATAGATAGCCCAACAATTACTAAATTGCTCCCAGACCTACCACGTTTATCTGGTAGGAACCAATCCAACTATATGTCCGTTTATTCAAGCACCAGGACAGAGCTTTATGAATTAAGGGTCAAACTGTTACCAATACTCGAATCAGTTATGGCCAACAGTACTGCCATTCATTCAGTCCTGTAGAACATAAATTAAGCATATGTTTTTCAATCCAAGTGATTAGCCGCCTTGTATGATCCATAAAAGGGTCATCAATTGCTTTAATTCCCAAACATCCGCGATGAAACAAAAAAACATGTCCTTAAGCAAAAGCTCCTTGTTTAGTACATTCTCAATGTTGAGAAGCACCAGACAGTAAAAGCTTCCACTGGTACAACTATCACTGAACAGCATTGTCTTTGTTTAGTACTTTCTCAATGAAGGCAAAGAAAGAATTTTTGCACCCGAACTGAACATAGCGTTAAGATTAAGATCCTAATTTTTCAATGGGTCCGGTCTGTAAGAAGCCACAAATGCAAGTAAATTCAGATCATGAAAAATGAGCTCAAAAGTAAGTGCATTAGTACTTAACAACTCCTTATACTTCTCCACAAAGAAAAGAACCACTTTACTCAAAACAAGCTGCTATGCTGGTAGTAGTAGGCCTGCTTGGGATAGCCGCTGATTGTGTAGATTCTGGATTCTTCAAGAATCGGGTGGATGATAGCTTCTGATTTTGTGCACAGATCTGCTTTTGATTGTGGGAGAGGCTTGCGGATGCTAGATTGTGGATGGAGATTCTTCAAGCTTCGATTTTTCGCTTTTGATTGTGGGAGAGGCTTCTTGCAGATGCTAGATTCTCCAATAATCGGGTGGATGATAGCTTCTGATTTTGTGTAAAGATCTGTTTCTGATTGTGGGAGTGGATTCACCCACCCGGTTCTTGGAGAATCCAGAATTTGCACGATTAGAAACTGTCCTAAACAGGATCGTAGTCGTGATAGTGAAAAGGCAATTGTGTAAATTAAATAAGTGGCAAGGTACAACAGCATCAGAACCAGATGCATGCAGAAGAGAAGGAAAAAATAAAATGGATGCGAGCAAGCAAGGGCAAGTAAATGCGTTGGGAGAAGGGGAGAGTCAAATGCTACCATGAATGAGTTGTCTCTTCTTTGCATTGCAAGATCTGAGAACTAAGAAAAGGAAAAAACAATTGCCACACGAGTACATCGGACCAAAAATTAGGGCATCAAACCTTGCGGCTGCGTTTTGTCTTAGGGCACAGTAAACGATGCAGATTTGCAGGCTTTCTTTGCATATAACTGCGTTTGTCTTAAGCCCGGTGTAAGTGCAATGTATAGTGCGTGCTGATTTTTCTTTTTAGAGAAATGTGATCTTGCAATGATAAAAAAGATTGAAAGATTCGGTAGGCCTGTTTGGATTAATTAACTTGCTCTGACTATTTGAGAGTGGTTTACCTTTGGAATGCAGATGAATGAACAGACACATATAATCATCAAATTACTTATTGGTGTCCTATGAGTGCTAATCAAGAATGACACCCTGGAGGCCTGGACATAATAAACTAGTGTCAATAAAATCTTAGAATCATGCTCAGCATTTCGAGAACTAGTAAATAATCTGCCCCCCACGAAAGACCATAAGTTAGTGCTTTGGTTGTAGGGTACAATACAGTGTCTATAATTGTGAGGCTAATATTACACAAGAATGGACTGCAGATAGTACGACATTAGTGATACGACGGTGGCTTTAATTACTACCGTCTGTATTCTGAATGCTGGTCCTTGATACTTCTGACACGTGAATTTCATAAAAAAACGCTTACGTACTCGAAATTAATCTAGCTTACTCTGAATCTTGATACCTTGTTTATAGGTACGATTGATTTGAGGTGATCAGAGTTCATTTTTCTTTAATTTCAGTAGTGATAGAAGGAGTGGTGAACTAGTGATTATGATAGCTGAAATGTGCATGATTAGCATCGTTGCCTCTGGACCTGAGGCAGCACCTGAGTTGGTTGATGCATCAAATCGGCAGAAGTTCCAAGGACTGACTCACGCGTCCGGTCGATCTCATCCACAAGCTCAGCAGCGGCTTAATCAGCGGCTAAAAGGCAAAGGTCGGCATCATCAAATTCAGTAACAGTGCGACTGATGGCTCTGAAAATCCCAGGACAGTTGCACTAGACTACTAGTGACGTAAAGCGTCGCGTGATTTCCGTTAATGTCGTTGCAATCGATGGGATGCTGGTCCATGCATGCTTGCTTACTCGCACTAGTAGTGCCGTGTTGTGACTTGGCACATCCATTTCTCATGGACAGGCCCATAGACCATACATCAATTATCGATTATCGAACTCGATATGGCAGCAAAGTGCATGCTGTCCTGTCCGTCCCAATTATTGGGAGAATTTTCAGTCGTGTCTCCCGGGTTCACAAAACCGACGAAAACCGCGGTTTTCGAGCGTACCGCTGAGGTTCGAAATCAAAAACCGTTCGGTAAACCGGTCCATTAAAAAAAAAATTAAAATTTTTGAAAAAATTTATGCGCTCGGTTTTTCGCCAAAAACCGCTCACAAAAACCGTTTTGCGATGAACATCCAGTTGGCAGCGGTTTTTCTATTTTTTGGATTTTTTTTAGAAAAAAATTGATTTATTAACCCTTCGGTTTTTGATGGTTTTCGAGCGATTATTGCGGTTTTCGTACCGCGAATTCCGAAGCGAATTTCGAAATTCGGTTTTGTAAACCCTGATCTCCCCCATTACGCAGACAAGAAAAACCATCCAAGACGAACAAGTGCTGCAAGAACAGCAGTACTGGTTAGTTTTCAGTCCATGCACAGACTGGGATCTGGAAAGAAGTAATTAGGAAAATGAAATTGAGACTGTAGATTATACTAGGATGGAATCATAGTCAACAGAAACGAGGTTTATCTGAGTCATGGTACGAGATTCGAGTTTGCGGTTCGTCACTTTTCCTCCAATTTTCACTTCGAACACGAAGTCTATACCCTAAACCGATTTGGATTCGATAAATCCGGTTCACGATTCACAGAATTTACTGCCAATCCGGTAACTATGGATGGAACGCAAGGAATGTTGACGAAAGGAGCCAATGTGATGGCATCGAACGCTAGAAGATCCACATGAAGAGATGTTGAATACTGCAGCTTCAGTGCCAAGTTTAACAGAGGAGGTAATACGGCTGGCCGTGGCCGGGAAATACGCAATTGCGCACGCACGTAACAATTACAGCGTCCAAAGTTAGGCCGGATCAAACTTGTCAGACTTTTTTTCGTTAGGCACATGCAGCTATCGTTTCTGTAACTTGAGAATCGCAGTCAGCGCTTAATCATGACCATTCCTCTCAAAATAGTCATCAGATCGGAAGATTCAGAACACTAACTTGAGAGCAATGCGGGCCGGCCAGGACGGCGCCGGCGCCGGCGCGGAGGTAGTCGATTCGAGAGCCTCCGGCGAGGTGCTGACGACGGTGATCGCCGGGCTCATTCAGGCCGCTGTGCTGCACCACCGGGATATAGTGTACTAGTGTACCTACATGACGCTGGCGCATGTGGAGCAGCAGCACGCGGCCTTGTGTAACCATCATCACACACGTGTACGCACTCTATACGCAGCTGCGCACCATCAGAAGTGCGCGGACGCAGATGCAGGGCAACCGGCGGGCCTGCATTGAGCCTCCACGGGCACGAGGCAGCACCGGAGGCGGCACGCCCAGCTGAACCTGCCCGGCGCTCACAGGGTGTAATGCCCATGTTCGGAGGTTTAAAGCCAACTTTATCTTCTGAAAAGCCGATAAAACCTATCAGCTCAATTTTTAAGCGGTTTTTGGCATAAACTAAAAGTCACGTATAACAAGCACAAACCAAAAGCTAGACAAAAAACTATTTTGCAGCTTATTGCTAAGAGAATTTGCTAATGATCTCTTGTAAAAAACTACGGCTACTTTTCGAAAGATAATTTTCAAAAAAGACCACAACTCCCTCAAACCAAGAGCCTATCTAGGAGGACGCGGCTTTTATGGTGCTTCACATCGACTAGGCTACTTAGAGTTTCACTGCTCATCGCCGATGAGTCCAAGCAACTGGCCACACTGTCTGAGAGGTGGCAACGCCCCTAGCCAGTAGTATTCACTGTCCTAATCACAATCATGAATCCCTCAAAAAAAAATCACGAACAGGAACACAAGTTAGACAACACAATATTACGCTGATTGCATTTGTACTAGATGTCAATCAATGATTGGCATTACCCGCAGGCAACTCTGCAGGCTAGTACAGTATTACAGGTAGCATCATTCAACAGCTTACAAGTTACAACGGCCTGCCGCAAGCAAAACCTTCGGAACATTTGTCAGGAGTCAGGACCAAAGAAGCAAAGCATGCTTATGCTCTGAAATCTATATAATTGTGACATCACAATTCAACGATTTGTTTCACTTGCATTCCCAACTAAAAAATTAACAGAATATTTGTGCGTCCTTATTGATGAAAACAAGAGCAGGAACCCAACACATGCAAGAAAACAAACACAACAATGTATCCGCAACTAAATGAGTAATTCTACAGTGTATGCAGGAATGGGAGGCTACAGCTCGGAACTTCTTATCTTCTCGCTGACAGTAGAACCAAAAGATGGCCCACCCTTCCGATAACAGACAAGAAACTCCACCGGGTAGCCCTTCAATTTGTGAGGCATGATTCCGAGATCCTCAAAAGTGAGAGCTGCATCATGTTTCAGAAAACAATGTGAGCCTACGTAACGAGTGACGAAAATGAGAACATTATATCACTTGTAGGGAGCATACTTACCATTTTCAGACACTACGGTGTCTACAGAAAGTGCATTGATCTGATCTAGATTGAAAATGGAGGGGGTTGGCAAAGGAAAAGGAACTTTGTTTAGCAGGATTTCCCTTGGAGAAGCAATAGCCTGCAAAACAAGAAGCATAAAGTCGATATATGAGGCCACCTGAGCTCAGGTTGTTTTAACCGATGAATGCTGCAATTTAAATCTGTACCCTTGCAATAGGAACAGGAACATTAACATATCGCGGCCATTCACGTATTGTTTCATACATCAGCTCAGCCTGTAACATCAAAGAGCATTTTCATCTTTTTTTCTCATACATGTTCAATATTTATTCATTGTTGAATAGCAGTTGTGCATGATAATTACCAGCTCATGAACAGTGTAAACTTCAGGTCCACCAAGCTCATAGGTCTTTCCCACGCTGGTGCCATCATCCTTGAGCGAATTGACAATAGCAGCAGCAACATCCACAACATAAACAGGCTGAATCCTGCAAAAGGTTGTATTCAAGTAATTCACCTGCTGGTAAAGTCATTTTAAGATGTACAGGAGCAGATCATTTCATGTTCTAGACTCCTTTTCAAGTCAAGGCATTATGAGAACAGTCAAGAGGCAAACTCAATTACTTCGTAGATTCACCAGCAACAAGTGGGAGGAAACTCTAATTTTTTGTGAATTGTGCCCATCTGTTCAAAATCCGATCCTCTGTGCCAATCATGGTTGCAGGCCTCATAATTGTAGCCTGTTGATGGATACAAAAGAATTTTGGTTATAGTCAATCAGAAATGGGAAATACTCAATGCTAAATTCGGGTAGTACAGAAACAGGAGTTATCATTGCCTAATGTAGCTATTGAAGTTGAGAAAAGATTATTACCTCAGAAAATTCTTTCAACACAGATTCCTCCCCAGCAGCCTTTGCCCTCAACATTCTAGAAGGTGAAGAGGCTGATGCCCCTAGGCAAGAAACCTGGATGAATCTCACGATACCCCCATGCTCCTTAGAAATCTTTGTAAAATCCAGAACATTTTGTTACTGGCAGTCACTAGAGAAAGTATTAACAGGAGTTATATTCTCATGTTGCAGGGGAAATAAGTATATTACACAGGATAGAGAAAAAAGTTTTTCATGCAGCACAAGCAGTTAGCAGGCTTAATGAAATTATGAAACATGAATATTCCCCAGGGCAACACTACTTGGAAACAAAGAGCAGTAAGATTCCACATTGGATGTGGCAAGTGTGGACAACTCAGTGGGGACAGAGATAAGCTTCTTTACTTTCGAAGGACAGTATGCAAAATGTAAAGCAAAAACCTCTATATCGAAATCTAGAAGGTAAACACTATAAACCATTACAACAAGGGACAAAGGGATTAACATTAACCAAAAGGCCAGCTAGACAGACCACCCATGCCAGAGCAGCAAGCTAGAATATCTTGTGCTTTGGATCATGCTAGATAAAACCTAGCCAAGGTCATATGAGCAGATACAGTTTGGAAATTAACAGGTACGTTTTATGTGGTCCTAGTCCTACCAAGCTAAAGTTAGCACTCATGCAACAAACCAGCCTGACGGTTGCCTGTCTATGCTGATGTGATCTCAGGTAGAGCATAGGTGACTCAGAGCAGAGCCTGGAGGGCCCGAACTCAAGTTCATTGCCATAGTAGGGTGCCATCTAATCCTAATTTTCAACCCCTTGCAGCAATAGTCTACATAGTTGGACAGCAGGCGCGTAACAGGACGAAAAATGGATCTGTATACAAG
Organism: Otatea glauca; assembly: GCA_036346275.1. Classification (NCBI taxonomy): domain Eukaryota; kingdom Viridiplantae; phylum Streptophyta; class Magnoliopsida; order Poales; family Poaceae; genus Otatea; species Otatea glauca. The sequence goes on from JAYEVK010000106.1 coordinate 128,253, forward strand.
ACATACCATTGCAAGTTGTTCAGCCATATGATGGTTTACTTCTTCGAACCCATAGTTTCTTGTCTCATACTCCCGGCCTGTTGAAATTTAGTTGACATAGTCAGACTGAGATTCGACTAACAATGTGTCTTAAATAGAACATACCTATGAGGTTAATGATCACATTTGACTTGGCCATGACAGCTTTAATTGAATTCACATCTCCTGGATTGTATTTCATAGGAACAATCTGTGTAAAAAGATGGAAAAAATACATATAAAAGAAAGAGGAAATGAGTTAGTGACTAACACTACTTGTTAATTATTGCATCTGGCCCAAGTTACCCATTAACTTCAGGTGGCGGTGACTATCCTCGGAACCTCTGAATGGAACAAGCACTTAAGATCCCATCTTTGCTGAATAAAAGTAAAAGTTTTAGTGATCCTCCAATTCTACTTTCTTTCCCTAGTGATAACTCATTAGGTGATAATTCATTTGATATAGCACCATATGTTTATCATCTCACCAAGTTGTTGCACGAGGTAGCGTCCAAGAAATCCAGTAGCTCCAAACACTGTAGCTATGATCTACTGTCAAGAAACACAACAATGGTTTCTCATTATAAACCCAAAGCAAGGTTCACAGCTTAAGACAGCTCTAACATATTATTTAGAAAACGTGTGTTCGACTGAAGACATCATTGATCCAAAGATGCAACAATCATGCTGGATCACAAAACACCAGCACATTGCACACCAAACACAACAACCTCTAGTACTAAATTTCACATGTATACCACATATCACTGCATGAGAAAACAAATGGTACTGTAGTATGGCAGAATAATGAACAACAGTTGACACTAAATTTATAAAAGGTTTAGATTTTGTTCAACACTGAACTTTACCAATTACATGGTGTAACAATGCATCTACATATCTATGCCGGTATGCCCTCACATGTTCTTAACTGCATGACTGGCCAAGACTCGAACGTATACTTACATATTAACATAAAGAACCCACCTGGGTGCACAATCTAGAAAAAGCTCAGCAATCCAAATATCAAAGTGACAGCTTCTTTGACGCGTGACATACTCCAAAAATCTAAAGCACAAGTATTCGCTAACTGAAAACTTGTGCAGCAAACATCAACCAAAACAAGTACACTGAATCTGATCTAATCAAATTGTTGCAATTTGTACATTTACTGCATCACATGCACATGACAACCAGATTTTCTCATACGGTTCATACCTTACATAAATATGTGAAAATATCTACATTTGCTGGAAAAAAAGCATCAGATATCTCCTTACCAAAACTCCAATTCAGCTCAAGTTAGCTAGAACCACCTTACAGACATTTCAGGCTACAAAATTCCGAAGGCCTCGTTGTGTTATAGGTCACACCATGAGGTGCAAAGTATGACCAGTAGCAACGTCATCGATCACTCAGATAACTCAATTTGACACATATGTTGCAAATGCGATCCTATGAACTACATGATCTGAAGATCTAAGCATCAGGAAGGTCATGGCAATAGATCACAGAATTGACAGTCTAACGCACAGAAACCAAATCACTGGGAAGGTCAAACCTACAGCGCTAAACGTACACCAGTAACAATGAAATGCCAAACATAATCAATCAGAAAAAAAAAACTTGAGCTCTCACCTCAGACGACCTACCTCCGGTGCCCTTGCGGACGAGATGGCCCGCCCCCTTGACCGCCGGCGCCATAGCGGACATGTACCTCGCGCCATCCGCTCCGCCCAATCCTGCAGCCAAACCCAACCGACTATAAGATCTACTCTCCAAGGCACGCGTGGCGAGGCGAATGGGTGGTTCCGGAAGGTCCCTGTGGCGCGTGCATACCTTGGGGAGCGAGGGCGGGCTGGGAGGCGGATCTGAAGGCGGCGATGGCGGCCGAGGATGTGGGGGAGAGGTGGTGATTGAGGAGGTGACGCCTCCACGCCGCCGCCTGCATCGTCGTCGTCGTCGGCGGCGGCGGCGGCGGCGGTGTGTCAGAGTTAGTAAGGGAAGAAGAGAAACAGAGGAAGTCTGCAGCTTGAATACCGGTTCAGCGACTTCGTTTAAATGAGCATCAACTGCTGGAGATCATCTCAGATAAAAGAAGACACCATCTAACGCTGACTGATAGCAATAATTTACCAAAGAAAAACTCCGTAGCTGATTTACTATTGTTGTCCCCTACCCATTTTACTGCTTGTTCTGTTTTTACAGTTGGAACTTCTATGAATGTTAATCCATGTAAACTCTTAGGGCATAAAACCCAACTATGATGGAAAATGGAAAGGGACTGAGATTCCACATATTCTAGTGTCCTGGTTAGTTCGAGTAATCTAGAACCCTAGTTCTTATCTTTTGTGTTACAACCTGTGCTTCCGTTTGTGATCTAGGGGATAACTGAATCCGTATTCAGTTCGGCTCTGAATAGGGTTTTGACATCTTGGTATCAGAGCCATACCTTTCCTCGGTGTGATTTATTGGTGGATCTTGGAATAGGGTTGGCTTGACCGTAAAATCCCCTAATCTAGTTACTGGAATCTCGGACATCATAATCAAATCAAGTTGTTGGAGATGGATTTCTAGGAAGAGATCGAGAAGATCCATGGGCATCTTGCAGATTTGGAGATTCTTAAGTCAGATGTGACCGAGATCAAAAGTTTACTGCTAGGAAGATCATACCAGGCAATAGATCTAGTGGGACAACCAACTTCTGATGGGGTCTTTGAAGGTACTCTTCTCTCGGTCTCTTCTAATTTGAGGCGATTTGGGTCATCGATGGTTCCATCTGCTGTGAACCTAGATGTACCTATTCTAGTGGAAACTCATGTGTTAGGAAGCAGTAGTTTACCCGTTTACACACCGGCAATCAGAACTTCATCGCAACCCCAATTGAGAACATATGGAGGAATGGGAAATAGTCCTAACCTGGTTCCCCAATTGCCGCAGCACCTACATTCCTTCATGCAATCGAGGTCTGGAGTTGGTAGTCAGCAGATTCCAACGTATTGCCACCCAGCCCTTCCACAACATGTCCATCAGGGAGTCGCATACAGTGGGGGAGGAATGACTCAAACCATGCATTATCCTGGAGTTCAGCTCTTTGATGCTCAGAGAAATATGTATTGTCGGGAAAACAATAGCACACATCAATACGCAGAAGCTTTGATCAAGGGGTCGAAATTGGAGTTGTCACTGTTTACCGGTGAGAACCCTATAGAATGGATAGAACAATATGAGAGATTTTTCGAGATGGCAGGTACTCCAACAGATCAGTGGGTGAATCTTGCTACAGGCCATTTGACAGGAAGAGCAAGTACATGGTTTAAAGGGGTAGGAATTCCCTGGCAAGTGTTGAGTTGGCCACAATTTAGTGCTATTCTGCGCGACAGATTTTCAGAGGCGAGTGCCCATGAAGCTGTTGAAAAATTACAAAATATTAAGCATCTAACTACTATGGCTAAATACATCGATTACTTTGAAAAATGTGTGAAGTTGGTTAAACGGGATCACCCATATTTGCGAGAAACATATCTTTTGAGTTGCTTTATTGGAGGTCTTAGGGAGGATATTAAGTATGATGTTAGTAGCCATCAACCAAAAGGGTTGTTAGAGGCCTACTGGTATGCTAAACTTGGAGAAAAGGCTGCCCTCGCAAAAAGATGCAGTCAATTGGGAGTTAACTTTAAAAGTAAAAGCCAGACCAATACTCACAAGACGGTGATACAAAAGGAGCCTGTGGTGGACAGAGCAGAGAGTCAGAAAGTAATTCTTCAGGACAAGAAAATGAGAACCTGTTGGCATTGTCAGGAGCCTTGGACTCCAAGTCATCAGTTGAGCTGCAAGGTGAGTGAAAGTGCATCTAGGCACTTATGTTATTTTGGTGATTAATGACAAACACACATAATGACAATCTATGTAATTAAGTAAATACTTAACTTAGTGCTTAACAAATGACAAACCTCTAATATGATTATATTGGTATGAGACTAACTTGTTATTGCCTAGTCGAGTATCAGTCTCATCTATTTAGAGGAAAATCAACTGGGATGGTTAAGCAAAGATAAGGTATGCAATTTTGATATCTATTCTATATTTGTTATTGCATTCCTTTCGTGTAAATGCATAGTGAACTCCAAGTAGCATGTTGATTATATATATGAACATTGGTTCATGTCATATTTATTTGTGCATATATATTCATTTGAGTTCATTATGTGCTTTGTTTTTAGTATGCATGTATTAACTAGAGTTAAACTTCATATTGCTATAGATTGACTTGGTGCATGCATGTCTTAGTTGTGTATCTTCTCATGCACTTCTCTCGGTGAAGTTTAATCTAGAGTTGGATCACATATTTACTCTTATTCCAAATATTATTTGCACATGTACAATTCGTGTACATTCTATCATGTGCTTCATTTAAGTAAAGATCATGATCCTTGCCATGATTTAATTGATTCATCATATTGGCAATTATCTCTCTAGTGCATATAGATCAATTACATATTCATCATGATGTACTTAGTAGAGAACATTTCTTATGTCAAGTGTTTCCATTTATGTTGTGCTTCTTTATATGAAACACTTGTTGTAATCAATTGTTCACAAATATCAACTTGTTTATATCTATTGAGCTTTTGGGACTAATGTCTATCATAAGTGGATTGGAAAGAATTATGTCCCGTATGTGTATGATGACCAAGGTATCTTGGAGGATGATCGTTAAGCTGAAGTCAACAAGACGGCGGTGTCACCAAGAGTTGAGGACTAAGTCAAGATCGACTTGGCGTGGAGATCGTCAGAGAGGATGATCAAGTCAAGGTTGATAGGACGAGAGTCTCATGAGGTGAATCGAGTCGAGTTGGACAAGGCGAAGATGTCATCAATTATATGGTGAAAATCTTCATGCACCGGCATTAAGAAAGAAGACGGCAAGTGACTTTTTCTAGACTTGTATTATCTTTATTTTATTTTGAGTCTAAGGATTGCCGTACTATTAAGAGGGATGCGATGTCGAATGACTTTTAGATGTGTCAAGTGCTCAAGTGATCCATCCTTGTGAATCTTAGAAAGAGAGTGGTGTTGGTGGTGCCGAAAAGTGAGGGTTGTAGGTCTCCCTTGGATTCTTTGTGATATCTGTGTTTATCCTTTGAGTTTTGGGTAGTGAGACCATGTTGGTTGTGTAGCCCTCGTTCTTAGCTTTCGGTAGAGTCCAAGATCTCTGATATCGGAGTCCGGAGTCAAAAGTTATGCTCGTTTTCGTCGGGCTGCTCAGTGCTGTTCGTGCAATCCGGAGTATCCGGACATTTGGTCCGGACACTCCGGGTTGACCCCCTCGGTGGCTGCTCTCAGTTGGTCCGGAGTATCCGGTGTTAAGTCCGGACACTCCGGGTTGAGTTCGGAGTGTCCGGGGTATTTATCCGGAGTCTCCGAGTTGTGCGCAGCTGTCTCCAATGGCTAGTTTTTGGGACCTCTATTTAAAGCCCCCTTCTTCCTCATTTCGAAACGGGGCTGTGTTCCCACTGATTAGAGGTGCTATACCCTTGTTCTTGAGCCCCCAAAACACCTCTTTACCCTTAGATCTAAGTGATCCCCTTGGTGAGAAGGGTTGGGGAGAGTTTGAGAAGTGAGGTGCTAGGTTGAGTGAGATTTGAGTTGATTGAGCACTTTATTTCATCTCCAAGCTTGTTCTTCGTGAGCATTTGTTACTCTTGGAGGTTGAGGACTCCTAGACGGCTAGGAGGTCGCCTACGAGCCACCGGAGCTTTGTGTGGTTGGCCGTGGGAAGTTTGTGAAGGCCGGTTCCGCCTCCGTACGGGAAGGAATTAAAGGAGTGAAGACCGGCGAGTGCATTTGTGCAACACCGGGAGGAAGAGGGTTGAAAGAGACCCCGGCTCAAGTGTTACCGAGCCGCCTCAACGGAGACGTAGGATCCCCTCAAGGATCGAACTGGGTGAAAAATCATCGTCTCCAAGTTTGCTTCTTACTCTTGTTTTAGTATTTGTTTTGAATCTTGAAATTGCCCGATCTACTCTTTTGTTGTGTTTGGCTCCGGATCTACAATATCTCCGTGCACTGATAGCATTTAGATCTTTTGTATTCAAGTAGATTGTTGAAAATTACGTGGATTTAAAATCTCATTTCGAGGTCTTAAATCCGAGTATCCGAACTTCAACCCGGATAGTCCGGACATTTCGAGTATCCGAGATAAGTCCCGACACTCGGTCCGAGTCCTCGGATCCAATCCGAGTATCCGGACTCTGAACCCGACAGTCCGGACATTTCGGAGTATCCGGATAAAAATCCCGGACACTTCGAACTTAGACCCTCGGGAGATTTTATTTAGCTGCAAATTTTTTATTCCGCTGCATTTAGTTACAATATTTTAATTCGCCTATTCACCCCCCTCTAGGCGACATCCCCTGTCCTTTCAGTGAGGAAAGCCCTTCATGCTATATTTGTTGCATGGTGAGGAAGAGTCAGATGCAGATAGAACTGGAGGACAAACTAAAACGGGATACGTAACAGCTCCTGGCAGTCCGAACTTGAATGAAAATGCAGATAAGGAGGGTCAATTAATGCACTTATCAGCTTATGCAGCAAATGGCACTACTGAACCCAACACACTCATTATTATTTGTCAAAATTGGTAACCATCAGGCTGTTGCACTTGTGTACAGCGACAGCACTCATTCCTGAATTGACTATGAGTTTGCTATTAGAATTAGGTGTCCTGTGAGCCAGGGTTAGCACCAAACTATAACAGTTGCCGGTGGAAGTAAACTAATTTCAGATGTGATAGTGAAGGATATGCAGTACCAAGTCCTGAACACACCTTTTGCTACTACATCCAAACTATTACAACTAGGTAACTATGACCTGATCCTCGGTGCTGATTGGATTAAGGATCACAGTTCAGTGGTGTTGGATCTAAATGAAAGAGTAATCACTATAAAGAAGGATAATAAGTTCCTTAAGTTCAGAGACTACACCATACCAAGACTTATCTACAGTATCAACGCTAAGTAAGCTAGCAAGATAATGCACAAAAAAAGGAAAGGACTCCTAATTCAAGTCTACACCATGGATTCCCATCTGATAGAGAGTAAAGAGCCCATTCCTCAGGATATCAAGGAAATACTCACTTAATATTCAGAGGTTTTTCCAACCTCCAAAAAGAGGATGTGATCACAGCATTCATTTGAAAATTGGGGTAGAACCACCTAACCTCAAACCATATAGAATACTCCATTATCAAAGAGATGCACTACATGATATCATCAAGAATCTGTTGAAGACAATGATTGTAGACTTGCTGGATGAACTTCACGGGGCATCTATATTCACTAAATTGGATCTTAGATCTGGATACCATCAAATTAGAATGATTGAAGAGGACATACCAAAAACTGCATTCAAGACCCATTTGGGGCATTATGAGTACACTATGATGCCATTCGGTTTATCTAATGCCCCAGCCAACTTCCAAGCTTTGATGAATAGCATTTTCGCTATTTTTCTAAGGAAGTTTGTTCTAGTGTTTTTTGATGACATCCTTACATACAGTAGAAACTTGGAAGAACATAAAGAGCACTTGGGATCTGTCCTGGAAGTATTAAAAGAACAGCAGCTAATAGTAAAAATCAGTAAGTGTGTGTTTGCAGTTTCACAGGTTGAATACTTGGGTCACATTATGGATTCTGAATGGTGGTACAATACCACTTATCATACCTCGCTGAAAGTTACTCCCTTCCAAGAGTTATACGGATACCATCCTCCTTAGTTGGTCGAGCTATCCATTCCTTGCAATATTTCAGATGAGACCAAAGTGACACTTGAGGAAAAGGACGCAATGTTGAAGAAACTCAAGGAGAATTTGCAAATGGCACAAAATAGAATAAAAAAGTTTTATGATAAGCTGATAACTGACAGGAGTTTTGCAATTGGTGATATGGTTTATTTGAAGATGCAACCATATCGACAAAATGCATTTGTTCTAAGAGGGTCATTGAAGTTCCAGTCTAAACACTATGGGCTTTTCAAGGTACTGAACAAGGTTGGTGCAGTTACATACCGGCTCCAGCTACCTCCAGAAGCAGCTATTCACCCTGTATTTCATGTGAGTCAACTTAAAAAGAATGTGGAACACAGAGCAATACCGATCCCAGGGCTGCCACTGGTGGATGCTAAAGGGAGAGTGAAGACAAAACCTACTGCAATCTTGGATAGGAGAATTGTCCCAAAGAAAGGAGTTGTTGTTACTCAATGGCTTAACCTATCTGAAATGGAGGCTACCTGGGAGGATGCGACTTTCATCCTGAAAACTTTTCTTGATTTCAAGCACCGAGGACAATTGCTTGCTCAAAAGGGGGGACTTGTCAGAGTTAGTAAGGGAAGAAGAGAAACAGAGGAAGTCTCTCACTTGAATACCGGTTCAGCAACTTCGTTTAAATGAGCATCGATGGCTGGAGATCATCTCAGATAAATGAAGACACCATCTAACGGCTGACTGCTAGCAATAATTTACCAAAGAAAAACTCTGTAGCTGATTTACTATTGTCGTCTCCTACCCATTTTACTGCTTGTTCTGTTTTTATCGCTGGAACTTCTGTGAATGTTAATCGATGTAAACTCTTAGGGTATAAAACCCAACTATGATGGAAAATGGAAAGGGACTGAGATTCCACATATTCTAGTGTCCTGGTTAGTTCGAGTAATCTAGAACCCTAGTTCTTATCCTTTTCTGTTACAATCTGTGCTTCCGTTTGTGATATGGGGGATAGCTAAATCCGTATTCAGTTCGGCTCTGAATTGGGTCATGACACGGTGGTCGAAGGAAACGAGTAGGCCAAGTGTGGTGGCGATAGGGACGTAGGATTAGGCCCTCGGGGGAGTTGGAACCTAGGAGTTGGTGTAGGTAGGTGTGCAATGGCTCGTATCCAATTGGATCTCACCTTTTCATATTTAAAATTATATTTTTTTATTGTATTCAGAGTCATATACAAATAGTGCTAGATACGAATATGTGGATAATAACGGTCACGAATTCGAAGCATATACGGAGTAGAATCAATACGGTATCATATTTTTTTTGTCAGATATAACTCGAAAAACAAATATTACATGTAGCACACATATAACAATGATTAATCAATCATATGATTTCAATATGCAATAGATTATCATAATTTAACAAGTCATTTTATCATGTAGTCCAACAAAGTTACAAAAGTATCAAATATTCCTTTATATTTTGCAAAAAAAATACTGGGTATTTACATAGTCAAGTGGAAGCGTATTCTTGTATGTCAAGCTCTATTTGCAGCGGCACTAGACGACACGATGGCGAACGGTACGATGGGATGGCGGATGGGACGGTGGCAGGAAAGTGGAGCTGTAAAGAGAGGGCCTAGGTTGGGCCAATTGAAGCTACTAAAATATAGGCTGTAAATATTTGAATCCAAATACCCAAATCGAGTTATCCAAAATTATCTGAGAATATAATCGAAATATTCCTATCCGATGAATAGTGATATCTTGAATCCAAAACCAATGCAGAATCTAACAACTATCTAAGGATGCTAATGGGTCGAAACCCAGCACAAATTTGGACCAAGTTTAATATTTTTTTATAGATATATATCCAATCTAATTCAAAACGATGAGATCCAAGCTTGGTCTGGACCCAAATGAAAGACTGGACCTTGATTTGGGTCCTTATTTGAACAAACTGTTTGTTTGATGAGTTGATAGTTTACAGTAATAGAACTAGGTATATTCAAGTAATAAAACTAGGTATATAATTACATCTCACTTATTGGGAATAGATGTTGAAAGTTAGAATTTAAAGTATGCCGCTAAAGTATGTAAAATAAAAAAAAGTATTAGCGCTAAAGGCAACATCAATTGATTTATTTAGCTGATGGTTAGATTTAGTAGAAAAATAGAAGGTGCAAGCTTGATCTAATCTAATCTAGATTTAATCTAAATAATTATAAATTTAATCCATTTACAATTTTAGAACGATCTAATCCAGAAATTAGACCGTCCAACCTTATTAACACCCACACTAACTATCCGACGCAACTAGATTGAGTTAGCTTCTTACCGGGCCGAGGCCCACTTTCAAAAGGCCTTTTACTGCGAATTTTTTTTTCTTTAATATTTTTTTAATCTTTTTTTCAAAACTAGGCGTCGGGGCAAAAAAAATTACAAAATTGGGCGCCGGTCGCCCGTATATGGGGCGATCGCCGCATATACGGGCGATTAATCTTTACTTTAACGCGCGATTTTTACTGCTTGTCGTTAATTTCTAAAAAATCATAACTTTTTCATATGATGTTGGATGGAGATAAACTTTATATGAAAATTGTAGCTCTCGACGGTATCTACAACTTTTGTATACGAACTTTTCATTTGAGTCCATTTAGATAGTCAAAACGGATAGAATGTTCAGATCTAAAAATAGATCCGCTTTTAGATCCGAACATTCTATCCCATTTTGACTATCTAAATGGACTCAAATTGAAAAGTTTGTATACAAAAGTTGTAGATCCTGTCGGAGCTACAATTTTATATAAAGTTTATTTCATCCGACATCATATGAAAAAGTTATGATTTTTTTAAATTAACCGCAGACAGAGGAAAATCGCGCTTAAAAGAAGATTAATCGCTCAGATGCGCGATCGCCCCATATACGAGCGACCGGCGTCCAATTTTATAATTTTTTTTGTTCCGACGCCTAGTTTTGAAAAAAAAAATTTAAAAAAATATTAAAGGAAAAAAAAACTCCTCTTACTGCAGCCTCTCCGGTTGGTGGCCACGTCCGCTTTCTCCTCGCGTCGTCCTCTGGCGACGGCGAGCTCTACGCCGCCACCGCTGACGGGATGGACGCCCAGACGCCGTGGAGGGCGGCGACGGCATCCTCCAGGCTCTCTTACAAGCACGCCACCGTCGCTGTGTGCGCCATCAACCTCCTCGCGGTTGCCCTCCTCCTCCGCAACTACTTCTCGTCCTGGCCGCGCATCGCCGGCGGCCACCGGTTCGATTCTGGTACAGAATCATAATCCTCAGCTGATTTTCTCCATGGTTGGAACGCCAGGTTCGAGACATTTGTTCTATTTTGCCCCAAATTTAGGACGATTTACTGGCTATTTAGCGCACTAAATCTAGCCAAATCGCGAGCATTTTCCTTTGATTAGAGTAAACGTGGGATATGAGCTTCTGATAGCACCACGCCATAGGAAATGTGGGGTTGTTCTTTCCAAACATGAGCACCGAGAAAGACGAGAGCTTTCCTTTTTTTTTCCGTCCGGAATTCGAGATGAGCTCTGAGATCGTGCTTGCTACAAATACAAGACATGTTCCCCTCCCCGTCACAGTATAGCTGTAGCCTGTATGTTTAGCTCTTCATATGTCAACACGCAGCACCTTAAGGGCCTGTTTGGGGGGCTGCGGCTGGGGTAAAAAGCTGCTTTTGGTTTGCTGGGCTGTAAAGCAGCTGTAACTGGCGGTTGTGGCTTTTCTTGTTATGCCGTTTATCAAACTAGCTGCTGCAGCTGTAGCTTTTAGGGGGCAACTGAGCGGGAAGGCAGTAACCTAGTGAAAGCACAGCGGCGGACGAGTGGAGAGGTGACGTGGAGGTGGCGAGGCAGGGGAGGCGGAGTGAGTGAGATGTGAGACGGTCAAGCGAAGCCACAGCTGAAAAGCTTCTCCTCAGCGGCTGCAGCTTTTGGAGGTGTTTCTGCTGTGGCTTAGCTTCTCAGCTGCTTTGCAGCCATACTGTTTTGGGGAGCTTTTGGCCTAAAGCTGAAGCACAGCCCCCCCAACAGGCTCTAAATCTGTTCAAAATCCTTTTTAATGGGGTTAGCTGTTTTTCCTTTTTCTTCCACTACAAATGTTAGATTTATATCATGGGCGATAGCTCCTTTTGGAGAAATTAGCTCATATTGTATTTTTTGATAACTCAATTGAGTGAAAAGACTGGGTGAACCTCTTTTGCAGCTCAGCTACGGTACATATGGGAGTCTGAAGAGTTGCGTCGTGCTACGGAGCCTGTGGATTTGTTTAGGAGAGTAAGGCACTGTACACTCTGTTTCTTGTGATTTGATGAAGGAAAGAAAGTTTGTTAAGTTGCTAAACCTAAAAAACTCTTGATAATGCTCATTGATTGTTACATAGGTGAAGGAAATCGAGCAAGAAGCTTATGGTGAGCATGGCATGACAACACCAGAAGATCCCAAGCAGACAGCTGCTGTTGATTTGTCGAAAAGGCTGAAAGATTTAAGGGCAGGGAATGATGGCAGCAGCCAAAAAGGTTATTTAATCCATTTCTCAGTGTCTTTCCTTTGTTGCATATTTTGGGGGCACATGTTTTTCTATCAGTTTATGTCGTGCGATATATCTCTGTTTGGATTTGAGGAGCATGATATTTACATTCCCCAGAAATAACTCTTAAGTACAATCTATATTATTTGAACCTGGATGCTTTCATACATGGCTGTAAATTAACCTCTTTGAAACACCATCGTATTGCTGTCAATTTCTGCCCCCATACTTTTTTAATACCTTAGCATGTTAAGGTAAATTTATTTTGGTTCAGCAGCTTCCTGGAAGCTTTCATGTTTAATAAGCAGCATTGTTGATTTACCGATGCACTGGATTCACAGGAAAAAAAAGTGTTTCTTTTCTTGTTAAAATTTGCAGCCCTTTATTGTGGCTCTGTGCATAACATCTTACTCCATGGAATGATGGAACAGAGGACCAGTTGAACCGTAGATAGAGTCAACTAAGCTGAAAGTGCGAACAATACAGTTGTATAGGTCATAGATCAAAGAGCCTCAGCACAACACTGAAAAAGTACAAATAACGAAATGTGTATTTGCGATACTGAGCTGTTATGATTTTAAAGCTGATCTCACACACATCAGTATTCTGTCCTAGTCTGTCAATGGCTGCAAAGACCACACACAAAAAAAAAACTGAAAGAAGCAAATTAATGTTGTCACCACTGCGTTCAGTAAATGTACTCTGTCCTAAGTAACATTTTGTTTTCAAACATATGCATAGCAATTGGTGATTTATCATTCTCGAATAGTAGTGATCTGTGATCTCTAAGCCATGAACTGTTTTGCGCTTTGGTAGAGCTGCTGTTTGCCTTTTCTATCTCACATTCTCACTTGGTAATCTGTAGAAGCTGATGATCTCTTTTGTAAAAACATCTCCAGCTCTTGAGGAATGGCGTAAACGAAAGATGGAGCGTGCAAGGCAGCGGGCGATTGAAAAGAATGAGACAACATCTGGTGTGAAAACGCGATGAAGTGAGAGAAGTATTGCACAACACAAGGTGTCTTCTTTTTTTGTTGAGCTCTGGAGCTGCTGTGCTGCATAATGTTATCCGGTCTGTTCATGTTACAGTAGCCGTGATCTCTGATGTTTATAAAATCACTTGTAAGCTGTAACATTATTGTTGTATAAGAGATGGAATTTATAAAAGCAATTATTTCACGGTACTGTGTTTTGTTAGCAGAACAAGAGCTGCCTTTTCAATGTTCCTGTAAAATAGTTTGTGTACAACTGTATTTCATGGTTATGGAAAGCAACAATCTTGTGCAGAACTGGAATAAGCCAGCTCGTTGTCAATTTTTAGTTCCGATTTTTATCCTTGTACCTCTGAATATTGATGTCGACCTCTCTTGAAGAGTGACGACAACAATAGCAAACTCACCTTATAGGCTGTCCTCTAGGTTAAACTAAGGCTGGTTATCCAGCCGAATTAGTTTGACTAAGGTGAAACTGTAAAGTTCATCCAGGAGAAGGTTTTGATTTTTGAACCCTTCTTGGCCATCTTTGTGTATTGAGCACTAGTGCAGATTAGTGCCCTGGGAATATAGCACACCTTGTTGGCAGCAGCCGGAGCAAGCAATATCGGTAGCTTGAGGTTGGATATCTGATTGTTCGAATCCAATGAAGACACAACTGATTTGACCTTTCGCGGCGGGTCGTCGACCGGTCCACGGGATCTTTTGTCCGGTGCGAGCGGGCGTGGCTGTCTGAAAGCATCTAAAGACACTTGCCGGGACGCACACAATCAACAGAGACACGTCTGCTGTGCATATACTGGTTCATGTCATCGAAAGATAATAAAATTAAAGGTAACTTACTTCTACGGTAGATGATATATTAAAATTGTCTTTATAAGATTTTATAATTTTTTAATAATAGTATAAAAATATTTAATTCATATAATAATGTTTGTGCTGCCTATACCATTGTCTTTTTACAAAGAGATAGAAATACTCTCATCTTTTCTCTTCTCTCTTTATCGGCAAAAGTACAAAGTTCATAAATGAGTATTATCACACCATTGTACGTGCTTGACTGCTGCTGTGGTGTGGTGGCCTCAGCGCTGTCAATGCCTTGCCGCACACACGAACTGTTATAAAAATGACAAACAAAATATGAAGAAGATCAAACCATAAAGAGAATAAGAGACACGAGATTTAACGTGAAAAACCCTTTCGAAAAAACCACGAGCGCCGACGACAGAAATTCACTATTTTCTGGAGAGTTACAAACGCAGGGGACGAATCGCCCGTGCAGCTTACAAGAGGGAATATATATATACCGGCGACAGCCTCCGCTACGCTCCGTCAAAAGTTTGGCCTTCTCTTGAATTTGGATCAACAATCAACACGAACCTCATGCCGTCAAGTGGAGAGGCCACCACCACGGCCTCGCTTCTTCCGCCGCGCAACGATTTTTTTTTGCAGCCACCACTTCAACTACAGATGGCCAAACAGGCCATGGCCTAATAGGTTGGGCCGTACTTGAGCCATCGTCTCAGCCCACCGAGCCGACACAGCACAACCCAAGCATGGCCCGGCACGACACGCCTCGTTTAGTTTTTTCCTAATTTACATAGATTTAAAAAAAAGTTTTTCTACATTATTTTGAGTTATTATAATTATTCTAGATATTTTTTCTGTATTTTTTTAAAACTTTTATGTTTTTTTCATTTTTTTGACTTTTTTTTAATTCCGTTTTTTTAAAATTTTCGCGTAAAACGAAGCATCATCGGCCCATCAACCCATTCGAGCTATGATCATTGCCTCGGCACGACACGATCTGTTTACTAGTCAGGCCTAAACTGGAAGTGCCGTGTTGGGTGGTCCGTTTGACCATGACTCTTCAACAATAATAATAGTAAACAATTCAGCTCAATTACTGTTACTTTGCTTGCTTCCTCCTTCCTACTTCCCCCATCTTGGAGTAGAGGTGGGCAATCGGGCCGAGCTCTTTTGAGTCGGCCCAAGGCACGACGTCACGGTTCGATCCGGCTCGATCCAAGACGAAGTGAGCCATGCCGGTCAAGACGTCATCAGAGTCCGGCCGTCGCGCTCGTAAACCGCACGATAGGCGGCACAACCTGATACGACACTGTAGAATGGATCGTATCGGGCCCGATGACCCAAAGCATGAGGAAGAAGTCTAGCATAAAGGTCACCGACTCACAGAGTATGACCGTCATAGATGCACCTAGCAGCATTAACACCACCTCTGTCATCGACACTTGAGAGAGACTAGCAAAACGGGAGAGAGTGCTGAGAGAGATTGAGAGACGATGTAAGAAACTGCTCTCTCTCGCTCGTCCCTCTCAATCTCTCTCTCACCCGTCTCTCTCAATTTCCCTTTCAATCTCTCTCGTTTGTCTTGCTCACTTTCTTTCTCACTCATTACCACCTCTTTCATCCGTGTTCAGCACACACCTCTCGCTCTATATAACTGTTCAAAAATAAATAAATTTTAGTTTTTTTCCTCATAATATTTATGCTCACTGCTTCAACTCCATATGTCTCTGGCTCATTTCTCTTATTGCAATAGTATAAATAGATCGAGTCTACGCCAATATAGCACGGTAGGTAAACACGACGGACTGTTGCGTGGTCCTGTACAGGTCAAACACTAAGCACAATAAACTCGTGCGAGGTGCCCACCTCTATTTGGAGTCTCCGTTCTCACCTCTCACCCCGGGGAGGACACGGTAATTGCAGCCAAGTCTTCGAGGTCTCCGCGAGGCTTCCCATGGAGGCCGCCGCGGCACCGGCGCCGCTTCTCCTGCACTGCGGCGGCTTCGGCCGCCTCCCTTTCCTCCCCGGCGGCCGCAGCCGCAGACGGGTCCTCGCCGTCGTCACCGAGCCCAGGCCAGCCTCCCCCGCCTCTCGGCCCAAGCTGAGGAACCCTAATGGTATCTCTTCCACTGTAAGACATGGACTACTCCCACGGTTTCCTCCGTGCGTTGGCCTGTTGTTATGTACTGTCGCGATGATCTCGCTGACGCTGAGGTTGTGTTTGCTTTGGTTTTGGCGGTGCCTGTGAATGAATATGAAGAGGCTGGGGGAGGTGTCCAAGGAGATACAGCGAGTGCGCAAGCAGATGGAGGAGGACGAGCAGCTTGCCTCGCTCATGCGCGGCCTCCGGGGACAGAACCTCCGCGACGAGCAGTTCGCCGACGACAACGTCCGACTCCGCCTCGTCGAGGTCCAAACCCACCTTCCCAATCCACTCCATTCCATCCATTAGTTCCACTGTGCTCTCTAGTCCGCCCAATTCCAGAGTGCAATCACACCGACCGCCATTTATAACGGAATTGCATAGCTTAGCCGGCTCTTTTACGATATGTTGATTTGGCTCTAGTAGGTTGTTATTTAAATTCTGTTTTCCCCCCTTCCTGGTTCTAGGTGTCGTCTGTGAACAACAATGAGGCATTGCCTCTTGTGTATAATCCTGACATCATTTCGGCGTACTGGGGCAAGCGTCCGAGGGCTGTCGCAACTCGAGTTGTGCAATTGTTGTCTGTTGCTGGTGGTTTCATCTCTCGTCTCATATCAGACCTTATTAACAGTAAACTCAAGGAGGTAGCTACCAAATCCCTACACCTACGTTGTTATATTCTTTAAACCATGTAAATCCGTTTGCTAACTGCTTAATCTTCTGTGCTCATTCATAGAACGAAGTAGCACGCTCGATTGAACTGAGGGAAATTGTCACATCTCTGGGTCCCGCTTATATTAAGCTTGGGCAAGCACTTAGCATTCGACCAGATATTCTGTCCCCTGCAGCAATGACTGAGTTGCAGAAACTATGTGATAGGTAAATATTGCTAGTTTTGACTTTGTTCTTCCCCTTGCTACCACACAAAGCATAAACCTATTGTTAGATGTCCCAGAAGAGCTGAAGTTTGCTAACTGGGTTATCTACTGCTACTTCAAGGTTCCTTCATTTCCAGATGATATTGCAATGGCTCTTTTGGAAGAAGAGCTTGGTCGGCCGTGGCACGAAATATACTCAGAATTATCTCCCTCCCCAATTGCTGCAGGTAATTATACTAAAAATCTAACTGTCATTCGCTATGCACTGATCAGTTAATGTTGAACTATTATAAAATGAAATCATGTTGCATCAACAATAATCACTGTTCTTGGACTATGCTTATGTATCATGCTGCAGCGTCCCTGGGACAGGTATACAAGGGCCGCTTGAAAGAAACCAGAGATCTGGTAGCTGTGAAGGTGCAGAGACCATTTGTACTTGAGACTGTCACCATAGATCTATTCATCATTAGAAAGTTGGGATTGGTACTCAGGAGATTTCCACAGGTAAAGATTTACCCCTCCTTGGTAAGAATTGATGGGGATACTATATTCGTTAACTCACAAAGAAATATTACCGAATACTGTCAGGTCTCCCTTGATGTTGTTGGCCTAGTAGATGAGTGGGCTGCTCGATTTTTTGAAGAACTTGATTATGTAAATGAGGGGGAAAATGGCACTCGATTTGCAGAAATGATGAGAGAAGATCTTCCACAGGTAATTGCTTTGTTGTACATATCTATTTTCTTTGGTAGAAGCAGTGCACAATATGGTTTTACTGAATGATAGATTTTTATACTGTCGGATTTTTCTGTTTGGGCATAATTCCATATTTTTTTACAACATATATATGCCAGCTTCACTGCAAAGCTGTTAACTCGTGAATTTATTCAACACAATCTTCTAGGTTGTTGTACCAAAGACGTATCATAAACACACATCTAGAAAGGTTCTTACCACACAGTGGATAGAAGGAGAGAAGCTGTCACAAAGTGCAGAGGATGATGTTGGATCATTGGTCAGTGTAGGAGTCATATGCTATCTAAAACAGGTTAGCTTTTTTTGTCATTTGCTGTACATTTACTCATACTATTCCCAAATTACATGATTTAACAATTGCACAAACACTCTTGCTGATGGAAGGGAATGTTCTTCACTCAAACCAATTTTTCTAAAGAAAGATTGATCATGCTATGTATATTGTTATTTGCAGTTGCTTGATACTGGATTTTTCCATGCTGACCCACATCCCGGCAATATGATTAGGACATCAGATGGAAAGCTGGCTATTCTTGATTTTGGTAAGTCAAGAATACGGGCAATCTACAAAAATGCTTCTCATATGAAACTCTACTATTTTTCTTTGTTTCTCATGAAATGGTAACAAAAGTTCTATATATTTACATTCTGCGGTGCAGTCATGCAAATGACATAAGAATTTGAACCGACTTACTAGTAGTACGGTGGCATGCACTCAAGCAGTCTTTGTTACTCTGCATAACCATCTAGTGTGTCATACACTGATTAAAACATGACAAGTGCAAACCTTGGAACTTTTTCATTTGCATACGATAGCCTCTTCATATTCCTTTTGGTGAAATTTGATTACTGAAAGTATAATAAACTAATCCCGCTTATTAGATTTCAGGTGGGGGCTAATTGTATCCTTATCTTTTCGATTAACCTATTTTTTTTGCCACATTTTGTTTCCATCTCCTTTGATGCACATGAAAAAGAAATAAGAATTGGGTCCTTTTTTTGTAGGGCTTGTAACAAAATTGACAGATGATCAAAAGTATGGAATGATTGAAGCAATAGCTCACCTTATTCATCGTGATTATAATGCAATCGTTAAGGACTTTGTGAAGCTTGGTTTCATCCCTGAGGGAGTTAACTTGGATCCAATCTTACCTGTACTGGCCAAAGTTTTTGATCAAGCACTTGAAGGAGGTGGTGCAAAGAATATTAACTTTCAAGAATTGGCAGCGGATCTAGCACAAATAACACTTGATTACCCATTCAGGATACCTCCATATTTTGCTTTGATTATTAGAGCCATTGGTGTATTAGAAGGTATAGCTTTGGTGGGAGACCCTGAATTTGCCATTGTGGATGAAGCATATCCATATATTGCACAGGTCAACATCTCAACCTTTGATGCAACTTCATGCCATCCTCCATCAATTTCTATGCTTTGCAAGGACACTATTGTTTACTAAAATATCTATGAAAAAGGCATACGGCGGGCAGATAGATATTGAAATCTTCTTTCTTCCATTGGTCTGTTGTAATGGGAGGTTGATTTTTGAGTTTTTGTATTATTGATTTTTTTTGTTTTCTTTGACTATAACAGAGGCTACTAACGGATGAATCACCTCGACTAAGAAGTGCCTTGCGTTACACAATATATGGGAAAACTGGTGTTTTCGATGCAGAAAGGTTCATTGATGTTATGCAAGCTTTCGAGAATTTTATTCATGCAGCAAAGAGTGGTGGTGGGGAGAACCTGAAGGGTAACATGGCTGAGCTGGCTGAAATAGGAGCTCAACCTAGCACCTGTTTAATTCCTGTATTTCCAATGGCCATATCCCAGCCTGAGCAGCCAATCAAAGCCCGGGCTGCTCTTGCTTTTCTACTCTCTGAGAGGGGCGACTTCTTTTGGGAGTTCATTCTTGATGAGGTGAGCTCTCAAGTTACAGCTTCTCACAATGATTTAAGGAGTAGCCGTTGTACTTGGTGCAGTAATTTACTGAATGCAGGGAAATATACTTTCAAAAGAATTCAAGCGCTATCTTATTGAGCTCTCCTATTTTCTACATTGTAGATTGTCAAAGCCATTGATTCAGTTTCAAGGGAGCAATTAATACAAATTGCTGCATCTTTTGGGGTTGGAAATGCTACCCCAGTTTTCAGCATGGTTCCTGCTAGGGCCAGAGCATTGCTTCCTACAATCACAGAGGAAGACAGGGTCGTCTTGAACAATGTTGAGAAGGTTGCGAAGTTTCTAACAGCTGGGACTGCAAATCCAACAATGGACGGGGTACGCATGCTACACTTCTTTTTTCCTAAAAAAGAAATCAAAATGTTGCTGATATTTGTTTTTGTGTCACTATCAGGACGTAAATATTGTGTATCTACTACAAGAGCTTCTACCTTTGTTGCCGGGCATCTCGTCGAAAATCCTTCCGGATGTCTTGAGCCGGTTGTCATCACGAGTATTTGCACGGTTGATCCGGCAGGCATTTTT
This sequence comes from Otatea glauca, assembly GCA_036346275.1. Classification (NCBI taxonomy): domain Eukaryota; kingdom Viridiplantae; phylum Streptophyta; class Magnoliopsida; order Poales; family Poaceae; genus Otatea; species Otatea glauca. The sequence goes on from JAYEVK010000106.1 coordinate 148,662, forward strand.
GTAAAGTGATTTATTTTTTCTTCCGACAGGAAATTATGAGCAGTTATTCCTCCTTTTCTTTTCTTTTCTTTTCTTTTCCAAACAACACATAAATTATGATAGAAGGTTGTATAGCAATACGATGTATAGAATTTATCTCTACATATGCAAATTAATCAATGCTTAACCAGGAATTCCGATTGTGATAGTGGAGGCTGGAGAGCCTGCAGTTGGCATCGCATGTACTTGGATTTTTAGATACTGGTAGATGTTTTGCTGAGAATGTTGGGATGGGTAAGAGAGCTAAATTGGGCGCATTTTCTGGGCATATATCACTGTGAGGGTTGGGCCGAGTTCCCATCAATACAGCCAACCATATAAAGCGACTACTTGTGCCGTTCATCTCTTCGTTCATAGTGTGGCATGTAATGTAATGCATCATCATATAATTCATGAACGATAAAGTTTACTCAGAAGGGAAAAGAGGTCGTACTCTTAACTACTATTTGCTTCAAATATTGGCTATATGATAAGTATGGGATGCTTTTTCCAAGCTTGCTTAGATACAATCATACAAACAACGATGCTTAACTATCAGTCATACGGAGCTGTCTGTCTGGGAAAGAAAGGCACGCACATATAGCAAAACATAGTTCAGGGCTACATCCTACAAGTCAGGCTCGGTAGTCATAAAATGGATACAGGAATACACATTGGACATCTCATGAAATGAGCCTCTAAGGTCTCAAGAGCAAGGCAGATGCTTGCCGGCATTTCAGTAGAGTTTTGAGTTTTAATCTTCTATTGGCTTCAATACAGCTTCAACTTCCGTGATTGTATTCTCAGCATCTCCGATCTCAGTACCTTGTTCATTAGACTCCTTCAATTCAGCCTGCAATGAAATAACAGTTGCAACGGCAGAAGAATACGGTTGCAGAGAGCCAGAGAATTCCTAATATAGCTAGATTTTTTTTAATACAGTACCAGAGTTGCTTTCAAGTCTGCCAGTGCAGCTTCAAGTCGCTTGTGGCAATCGGGGACCATCATCCTCGACTCCGTTAAGACATTCTCCTGCAGAAGTAAAGGGCATTGAGATACAGTATAAAGGACTTCATATTAAGTCGCGACTTGCATGAGATGCAAGGGTATTAACAATTAACACTTGCTCCTCTAAAAAGGCACTTGCATATAAGATCTTGCTACAGTTATGACCTTTCCCAATCTCAATTGCATACGAACCACTTCAGAGCTCTTCAAATTTATATATGAGTTATAACACCACAATAAGCATGGTAATACCTATGTACATAGTAGTGCTCTGAAGAATGTTTAAACCACATGTTCATTTGATTCGCAAGTCTGATGATAACTATCTCAATCAAGATGCTTTAGTGTTAAGATTACATAGGTTGTTGACAAATAGCATGCATCTGAGAAATGCAAATGTGATTTTAACTGAAGAAGCTACCCTTCTTGTTGGTCAACAACATAGCATATCTTCCCAAATAGCATGGACAGAACCACAAGATAGAATTACTAGTTTATCTCAAATACTGCCTCTTATACACAAGCGAAGAGCCTCCGGAATCGCCCGAGGCAACTCCGGAGGCGACGAGCCATCCCATCCAAGAGAGTCCACCCCCTTATCCTTCTCCCTTGCCGCCGCCGCAGCCGGTCGCCGGCCGGTCGGCGGCGGCCCCTTTCTTCAGCTTCCTTTCCAATTCAATCTCCAGATCCAAGAGCCGGCGTCCAAAATCGAGCGTTGGTGGTGACGAGACTCGTCGCTGAGATCGGGGTGGTGACGACAAGCATCGGCTGGAGCAGCTGGTGGGGTGAAGCTCCATGGGAACTGGCGTTGCGACCGGCGTTGGGAACCAGACAACGCTTCCTTCCGTCCGCTTCGCGATCGCCGATCGGCGGATTGCCTCCTCCTCCTGCGATTCGGTCGGCTCTGGCGGTTGCCCTCCTCCTGCGTGTTCGGTCGGCGCGACGGTGTGTGAGACGCAGGCCAGGGTGGTACTTGCTCGGTGGTCCTTTTAAGCACGGCGAGGTTGGTGTTTCCCTCGGGCGGCAAGGTCGTGGTTGTCGTTGCCCCAGAGGAGGTGGCGGGGGCTCGGGCAGGTCGAGGCGGCGGTGAGGTCTAGGGTGGTCTTCCTACCGGGTGGGCTTTGACCAGTGCAGGTGTCTCGGTCACAGGCGTCCTTCAGGCGTCCTTGAGGCAGACGATGGGGAATCTTTTGCGGATGCTGGCACGAGTCGGTGCGGACGAGATGGCCTAGAGGTTGAAGAGGCGTGAGGCCATGGGCTAGGCGATCGGGGTTCGTTTTGGGCGGTCGATGGTCAGCGCAACAATCTGGAGCTCAGGCGGTGTTTTGGGTTCGTTTGGGCGGAGGTGGCTGTTAGCCTGCGGCTTTGCAGGAGGAGGCGTTCCGGAGTCGGCCAGAAGAAGAAACCGCAGCTCGGCCGAAGATGGCGGCCAGGCAGGAGACGGTCCAAGTCAGCACAAGTTCGGTGTTGCAAGAAGGCGGCGCAGGCCGGTGCTAAAGGGGACCGTCAATGGTGGGGGCTGACCGAGGTGGCAGGACAGGCCCGGGAGGAGGCTGTGCGCCGACATGGGTGCAGGGCTCAGGCTGGTTGAGATGCGATTGCCGAAAATGACGGGCGACGAGACCAGGCTAGGATTTGAGGGTCGTCTTGTCTATCGTCGCTCTAAAAGGTGTTGGTGTTTTAGCTAGTGTATGTGGTGCCTTAGGGAGCTTTGTTAGGTCTCCCATGTTGGTGTCTCCCATGCTATGGTTGGGATCGGTGTCTTTTTAATCGCCTCTTCATAGGCTACTTTGTTTTCTTCTCTTTTAAAATAAATGAGAGAGCTCCCGTCCTTAGTTTCAAAAAGAATTACTAGTTTACAACTAACTACCACCATGTTCATGAGTAATGAGATGAACATTGAAAGACTTTGAATGCAAGCCTTAGGTTAATTATCGGATAACTAGGATGAAAAACACAGAAATGCTTCAGTTGTGGAAATTCTTAACATCAAGGGTTTCCTTAGACAATGCCTAGATCACTACGATCTTCGCAACCATTGAAGAACACATTGTCATAACCTCACAGGGATTAGTTACTTCTATTTTTGAATGATACACCATTCTAACTGAACAACAATTGCTGCTTCCGAATCCGTGATTTTAAAAGAAAATCGACCCAATATACTCCGTATATTAAGCATGGAAGATTTCACTGCTTCTCGCCGCGTCCACGTCGATTTGGGGCGACGATGGCGACGCTGCCGCTCGCGCCGCACGCGCGCCCTGGCGATTGTTCGTTGTGCGACGGCGCACCGTGCACGCGCCCGTCGCTCTCCCGCTTGACTCACCCGCTCGTATAGCTGAACTAATTTGTCGTCATTGGATTTCACGATTGAAATTGCGGAGTAGTGGTCAGCTGGCTCGCTCTCACGTGCGCTGCCCGCGTTCGAGTCCTCACGCAGATCTAGCGTAGGGTTTTTCACCGGTTCGGTTACCTCCTTGCTCCTCTTTCTCTTCGGCGGTTCGTTTTTCCGCTGGTTCGGTTACCTCGTGTTAATCCCCTTTGTCTTCGGCAGCCAACGCTCTCTCCTCGGAATGCATCGTCGGCGGTCATCGACAGTGACGCTCACGTCCCTCCTCGTCCGGCGCTTCTTGCGGTGGTACGCCTCTACTCCCATAGGTGGATTTCGCCGCGCTCTCGTGTTGCGTGATTTTGGCGCCCCGCATCCCGTGTTACGTGCCTTGTTTCACGGAGAGAGGTCTCGATTTTCGCCGCCGCGTCGCGGCTCTCCTGCGATTGGTTGGTTCGCTCGCTTTGTTAGCTTCATCGTGCAGAGGTGCCGGGCTCCGCGAGGCTAGCCGTCCCTCCGCGCTGTGTGTTCTTGGTCGTTGCATCGCCGGCTTCGCCGGGGAGAGGTTTTAGACTCCACGAGACCTGTTTCCTTATCTTATCTGGCCTGTTTTCGTTTGCACATGGATCCAGCGGCCTCAGCTCCAGCTCGTCGTCAGGCCGTGCTGCGTGGGAAGAGTCCAGTTATATCTGTTTCGTTCCCGATCTCATGTTCCCGGTCTCATGCTCGCGTTGGCGCCGCTCGTCCCACGCCGTTGTTTTGTGGTTGTTTGCTTGCTATCGTATTCGCGATGTTAGACTTGTTTCTCCGCTTATGTGCTCCTATTATCCTGTAGTGCGGCGCCCGTCTTTTGCTGTATGCTGTATAGTAGTGTAGCCTAATACATCTCTAGAATATCTACACTGTAAAAAACAGGAACCATATTTGTAGCATGATACAGATTGTCTTCTGTTTAGCGTTTCTTCCTCCCTATGTATAGCAAATCGATGGGCTAATTATACTGTTTTTAGCACTGGTTGACGATCTCAGTATTCATTTGATCGCTGTTACAGGATTACTTCTATTAGCACGGTTTACTCTGCATTATTAAAGCTGATTGAAGATGAAGATAGTAGTGCTTTTTTGAGACAAAAAGATATAGTGTGCCAGGATATACTGTGTTATGTTTATCATTTCTTCCTCCCTAACCATGCTAATCACAAGGTATTAAAAAAACTCATCTATTCGTTTCATTTAGATTTTTGTATGTATAGGAAATCACTGAGCTAATTATACTGTTTTTTGCACCGGTTGGCGGTCTCAGTATTCATTTCATCAGTGTTACAGGGTTACTTTCATTACCACAGCTTATTCTGCATTATTAGAGCTGTGATTCGTCTCTGCATTGATTGTTTATCGTGCCGTCGGATTTCATTTGTTGCATCTAGCGTCTTTCTGATCCTAAAAAAAATGTATGCTGTATGGTAGTGTAGCCCAATACATCTCTAGAATATCTACACTGTAAAAAAAACAGGAACCATATTTCTAGGATGATACAGATTGTTTAGCATGTTTCTTTCCACTGCAGAATAAAGAGAGCTAATTATCTGTGTATAGTAAGCTTTCTTATTTACAGAAAAAGTTTTCTTCTGTGACCGATTCTAACCCCAAGTTATATGCCTTACCAGAGCCATATTTCGTCTGCATGCTTATTGCCTATAATGACGTTGAATATCTGCTGCATATCATATTATCCTGCTCCTGAAAAAAAGAATCTTTTCTATGCTATATAACAATGTGGCTTAAGATATTTCTACAATAGTTCCCTACAAAAAAAAAGATGTGAGCTTCTAGCAAGGTACACACGTTTTAGTATACTTCTATTACAAAATGAAGAATGTTGATTTTCATGCTGTTATTGCTTGCTGTTATAGTTCCTGCAATATTACTTCATCGCTAATCAGTCTATCTCCTTGCACCCGTTTCTTTGAGTTTCTTTCTGCCTATCCATTACAGGATGCTTGTTAAATCAAAATCAGTTAAGACCATATATTCCACGGCCACGAAATCTCAAAGCCTCTCGGTGGCAGTATAAAATTAGACTTTACATAGCTTTCTTTACCGAATGGATTATGTTGTTCTACATCTGACAATATAAAATTAGACTTTAGATAACTTTCTTTGCCGAATGGATTATGTTGTTCTACATCTATTTACAGTCTTACTCTATCGTAACTATGTTCCAACAAAGTTCTTTTGACCTTTTACTCAAGTAAATGTGATAGTGTTAATCCATTTTATTATTTTTGTACTAATCAGTGTCAGATTTTAACTTTTGACGTTCTCTGCACTCAGGCAAGTTCAAGCCAGTGATCAAGAAAGCTATGGTAGAGCTTGATGGTATGAAGCAACTTCACTTCCATTACTATCCTTTGTAAGGTTTATGCCCTTTTATCAAAATCTGATTTCTTATCAATCTACGCTCATTAAGGAGAGGGTTCCATAGAGAAAAAAATGGGGAGCGAACGAAAAAGATGTGTGGCCCGGTAGTCATTTAGCCGGCTATGGAAAGAAAAAGCTTGCATCTGCTCCCCCTAAACTATAACAGGTCCCATCTCTCCCTATTCATTGCGGGTTGGTTATTTGTCAGTACGGGTTTAGCTTATGACGTGGACAAGCATCTCTACTCACTTATTGATACTTACGAACAATATGCATATCATGTTGGTAATGAAAACCATAGGAGGCTGTATTGGCGAGATCCAAGGGTTCACAACAGCCCAAAAGAAAAACCGCCTGGATGTGGGAATCTTTCCCTTTTTATTCCAAGTGTCCAACAAGTCTACTCGGATTTCGCTGATGATATTTTGTTTTCGACGACCACAAGGTCTAGGGCTTTGTCATGGAAAGCTCGGATGAAGATTGCTCTTGGGGTTGCCTATGCTCTCTTTGACACTCCAGAGAAATCACAGTCGGACGGTGCAAGCAAAGATGCGGGCGCAGATGGTGATGATCAAGTCCAATTCATTGGGTCTCGACGTGCATCACCCACCACTGTAACAAGCCTAGAGGAGGGGATTGGAAGGACGCGGTGGGAAGAAAGCTGCCCTAGCCTCTGTCCGGTCGATCATTCCGCTGGCATCTTGCATTCACGCCTCCGTTTGACTGCCGCTCGGGAATGTACGCTGACCAACACACGGCCGCGAGAGAGGAGGCAAACCACGCGATCAGCACCACGACTTCAGCTACCTGAGCAAGCACTAGCTCCCAGTGCGACTTCATAAAAAGCAATCAAAGATAAGATCGAAGAAAATGAAACCAAAATCAGGCACTAATGCCATTTACCACTTGAAAAGAGCATCAAAACCGGGTAACTACTCTCCTCGGAAGATTCACTGGAAAAAGGCCAACACGAGCTACCAATTTCCACTCTATACGTAAAGGGTTAGGTGTTTGATTTCCGAGTGCTGGGACGGACATAGAGACGCTTGCTTCAAAGTTCAAGGAATAGGGTTTCTGATCAGCAGAAAGAATGAACTGTAGACCCGCTAAACAGCTGCACCAAGAAAAATGGCTCTTTCGGCACCCTCAAGAATAGCTTGTGCGTAGATAAGGTCGGCCTTCGGCCCCTTGTCGAATACCTCTAGTGGGGGTCCCAAACTCCCGAGAAGTCTTTTTTACTTAACTGTCCTGGCAGGTGCCTGAACAGCTGTCTCCTGGTGTTCTTCTATCGTCTCTTTTCCTTTTTTAAGGAAATGGAGTAGGAAGTGCCCAGAGAACCTAAGCTACTCTTACCTTTTCTATCTACGTGGGGCATTTTGTTCGCTGTTTTTTCTTTTATCCTAAAGATATGCAGAACGAGTGTATTATGAAATGTTCGTTGTCTAGCTTAGGAAACTGGCTTGGTAAAGGTCAATGGTCCTGTTCAAGCATTGGCGCATAACGGGAGGCTAGCTCAGTAGGGTAGTGGAGCCAACATATTAGGTTGGCCACTGAGATTTTGCCCCTTTTTCTCCACCTGCGCAGGAGGGATTGCAGCGGGATAAAAAATACAAGAAGTCAGACTAAACAACCCATTCGACGCGTCGGGGGTACTCGACCACCGGGAGATAGGGATTTAGTGACTTACCAACCAACCGGACATTGAGGGCAAGACATACCATACAAATCACGGCTTCGGCTGCTGTAGTCCTCTAGCCGAGCCACTACTAGCGTGTGTGTAATTCATGGTCGGTCGTTGATAGATTTCTTTCTTTTGCTTGCTCTCCGTTACTTTCCCTTCCTATATTTCGAAATCGATGTACAGATCAGGAAGAGTTGTAAGGAGAAGCTACTCTGTAAACACAATCAATTTCCGTTAGCGGTATTCGATGAGGCTAGTAAGAGATTAAGAGATGAAGCCCACTACGCATTTCAAAGTCTATATCTGTGGTTCCAGAAATGGAATTGCTATTCTCGATTCAGACAAGACACTGATTTGTTTACGAAACGCTCTTCATTTTATAGGATCTCCCATTCGTCAAAAAGGCCGTGGAACTGGAAGTTCCAGAACTGGCGGCTGGTATACCACCATAATGAAATTTACCCCATATCTGGTATGACAAGGTTGCCAAATAGTTTTCCCAAGACATCTAAAAACCTTCTAACGGCGAAGCTCTTTCCAGCTGCTGACATTTTGGCAGCTACGAGGGACTTCAGTGAAGAATGCCTCATTGGTGAAGATGAGTTATTGGATGTGCTTTGGAATATGTCCCGATTAAAGCACCCCAATATCTCTACGCTTTTGGGCTATTCTGTGGAGTGTGAAGGCCGAGGGTAGCCGGATTTTGGGATAGGATCCCCCCGGCCTGATAGGTTCAACTTGATGAATGACTGTCTCGAAAGTCCTGCACGAGTCGAAGACCTCATCCACCTAGGATGGTTGGCATCGGCTAGGTCCCAGGCAAGGCGTGAACTTTGAGTTTCCTACTAAGGTGCCATTGCCCACCAAATTAAAAAGAAGAGGTGAGAGAGGATCACCCTGTCTCAATCCTTTGTAGCTAAAAAAATATGGGAAAGAGAAGAAGGGATCCCAAAAATAGCACAAGAATCTCATGTATTTCGACCTCTTGTTCTACTGATGGATCGGGTAGTCCGGAGATGCTAGCTGCTAGGAATAAAAAAGAAGAGCCTCGGTTTTACCGGGAAAAAAAATTGATATGATGGGGTCATTCAAAAGGCAAGTGTTCGGATCTATTATGACATAAGGATTAGGTGCCTAACGGATAGTCGAGTTTGTCCCCTGCGACTTATGGAATTCATCATTTTGAGAAAAAGGAAGAACGAAAAGAGTGCTGCGCCGAAACCGGTGATTAATGCTTCACCCTCGGAGCTCTTAGAAAACTTCCTTTTCTTTGAGAAGCAGAACAAAGTACCTTTAGGGGGACACAAGAACACTTCTTTGGCACTCCCATAAGGGTTGGCTCCTCTGTTCATGAAAGACCTGCTGACCTCGTTGAGAATGAACAGCTTTACCAAGGCATTCCACTGTCTTTGCTGGAACTGCTGTCCTCACTGAACTAACTGCCCGTTTCACTTGTCCCGTAGCTGGCTTGGAATAAGAAAAGTCTTTTCTTCCTTCCCCGGGAGCAAGAAGGAAGAGAGAAGGCATCCGTTTTCTTGCTTGATTTTTATACGATTTTCTGCCAATGAACCTTCCCTAAAGACATGTATTTCTCCTTCCAATTCACCTTCATGTTCCCGCGGAAATAGGATCGGAACAAGAAGGCTTCCAGGACTTGTACACAAGCTTCTAAAGCCACTCGATTAGCTGCTGCACCAGGTGCATTTCCCCAAGGATGTCCTAAAGTTCCTCCACCAAATTGTAATACGGAATCGCCACTGGTGGGGTTAGGATTCGGGGAGATCTTAGAGGTGGTGAAACTGCTCAGAGAAACCCTGGTTCACTAATAAATCAAGGCTTTTAGGACTACAGGTATAAACACACGAGGCCTATCCTAAACTATAGATCTTCCGAATGACCTTATTTCGAGAATCAACTAACCGACAAATCCGTAGCCCAGGTGATTCGCAGCCTCCCTCTCGCCAGCCTCAAGTATCAATAGCTCGTCGTGCCGGGGGACCAATTCGCCCGATTTCATAGCTCCTTTGGGAGTCTTCGATGGAAGCAAACCCCACGATGGCGCTTATCTAGCTTCCAGTTCATGTCCTAGACCTAGCAGATAAAGCGGGTAAGAAGCATACTACGCACCCTTGATCCTTTCCCCTCGCTCTGAACCTGTGTTTGCCCTTTACCTGCGCACTGGAGAACTTAGATCGGCACTTTAGATGGCGGGCACTCCTTATTTTCACTCCAAAAGTGGAAAAAGAGAAAATCTCGGATAGCCTAACTTGTTTTTTGCCTCGAAAAGGGAGCTACTATCCCTGCTGGATTTTCAAAAAAAAAGTATAAATCGAATTTCTTGGTGTAGTGTTTCTATTTTCCTTCCCAGGAAGACAGAGATGACGAGGCCGCTGCCGGGGAGGCGGCGGGAAAGAGGAGTGGGTATGTGGGCCTCTTTCACTTGAGTTTCTTGGTTCGTCAGAGGTATTAAAAAAACCTTCTTTTTGGTCTTTTCTTTCTTGCCGCGCTGCTTTTGTATCAACGGAGAAGGAAAAACCAAAGTAAGCCCCAGAAGGGTGAATCATCTCGCAAGGCGCTCAAGACGGTGATTCTTGCTTCAAAACTAAAGGGCTAAAGCACTCCAGCTTCGAAGCTGGAGTTTGCAACTTCAAAACTACAGGTTTTAGCCCTCCTGCTTCTATTAGTTTCTTTTCTTCTTTAATGCAATAGCTATAGTTTGATATAGAATCCATTTCTCAAAGTAATGGAAACCATTCTCTTATGATTTAGAAGAGTCCTAAGAAGGAGAAATCATTGAAAATGGGCTTGAGGGATTGGTGGACGTGCCAGAAGCTGGCGTGGCCAACGATGACCACTTTATGGCTATTCTCCAAGAATTAGAGCGATAACACCCAGAGCTTGCGCGTTTTGCCTTAGAAAATGAAGAAAAAAGAATGGAATAGGACGAGGCGGTGAGCTTTTGGCAGATCATCTAGAATCTGGTCGGACTAATGCGAGCGAGATAGGGCCTAACTGGGAGGCAGGAAGAAGACTACACGAGTGGTTCGGGAAAAGATCTCCTTGAGGCCGGGGCGATCTAGTCACCCGGAGCAAAAAGCGTGAGCGAATTTCTTTCTTTCCCAGAAGTCTCACCTCATGAGTCATCTGGAAACCTACTACAGTAGTAGTAGGGACGAATGCCACGATTGACAGGAAGAGGAGGTGCACCAGCTTCCCCGAAAGCTACTCTCACCCCCAAGCGCTCCCTAGGAGGGCAGTCTACCACAAGATAGAGTTTGAGCCTGGAGCCAAAGCCCCAACCCCTCCATTTTTGGTTGAGCTCAGGAAAGAATTTCTGGAAGTCATATCGGCCAGATAAGCCTACCTGAATTGAGAGAGAAGAGAAGCGCCAATTTTGTTTTGGCGAGAAGATCAAGTGTGAGGTGCCCATAGCTTCCCGGAAAGAAGAAGAGTCATTGTCGTTTCCTGACCGCTCTTCATTCAGGCCCGGCCCGCCCGTCTGCTGCTAGGTCCGAGAATGGCGCCAGGCGAGGGTGCCGCTATGCCCCGCTGCTCTGCTGCGGCCGGCCTCCAGACTATGCAAAAGAATCGACAATCATGGTATGGTTATGACTTCCTCATACAAAAGGCTTTCAATCTGCCACGCATCTGTTCCTCCATTCATGTGGAATTATGCTCAACGAGATGATTGCCCTAAGTCTAGGCGCGCAAGCCCTTTCGTTTTGACAGCGCGGCGCTGGGTTTCATACGTATTGTGCTAGAGATCTTAAAAGGTTAATAGTGACTTCTCGAGAAGGCTTCCTGGAATTGGGAAGAAGAGAAGGTGCAGAAGAAGAAGTCGGTACCAACTGTTATCTCGTTAGGCGAACCGACGATTCCAGCAATCGAGCAGCAGGAGCAAGGTGGTGCTCCAGGACAAGATGGCTTAGCCGACTAGTGGGTCTGATGCTTCAACTTCAGCGCTTATTCCGACTTCACGGCTTGGGCACCACGGATGAGTCTTCTACCGGCCCCCTCTTTTCACTTACTTCACCGGATGAAATTCTATGCCGATAGGAAGAGAACAGAAAGAGAGTTTCAAATCGGGGATGAGGTATACCTTAAACTAAAACCATACCGACATTTACGGATCTATATGCTCCGATTGGAACCGGAAGTTCCAGAACTGGCGGTTCCTCCGTGAATCAACCTTCGCCGTTAGCATCCTCTTCCTCCGAAAATCAACCTTCGCCGTTAGAATCCTTTTCCGTGAATCAACCTTCGTGCTTCTCCGTCTGGAAGGACACCAAATGGACCAAATCCTATCGATCTTTCCTTACGACTCGACTTAGGCTCAAGGCCACAGAGGGCTAAAGGCAGTATCTTTAGTCTACCCAACTCCCTTGCTGCCTATAGCTGATGAGAGTGAGGGGCTACTGGACAGAAGAATCTCGGTTTGCCAGGTTGACCTGCCCATCCGAGAACACTTACGCTGTCTTTCCTCTCAATTAGATCTTACTTCGTTGGAGATAGGAATTCCCCTTCTACGAATGCAGACTTGCCCCCCCTTTCTGATCCATTCATTTCTGCAAGCAGGCGGGATCCAGAGCTAAGCCCCCCTCCTATTCGAAGCCGGGTGTGGCCTCGCTTGGACATTCGAAACAACATGTCGATAAATTGCTATAGAAAGTGGGGCTAGATCGAGAGTTCTGACCTTTTCGTGGGTGATCTTCAAACTCTTGTTTTTCTAGCGAAAGAACGCCCTTCTGAGCGATGATCTCCTACAAGTGAGTATAGTAAGGTTGACTTCAATTGAGACAGAAATGTCACCGGTCACTCCTTAGCGTGACAATTAACACCACTTTCTTATTACCTAAGAGATTAGATAAGGGAAGAAGGCAGCCAAAGCTTATAGATTCGAGATCGTATTTAACGCTTTGTCCGAGTCATCCTACGACCCTTCCTACCGAGACAATGGGAGCAAATTCCTTGAGACAAGAAGTTCGTTCTCGCACTAAGTCTATTCCAATAAGCTTTCCACCAAAAAACGGAATGCAGGGAATGACCTTAAGCTTCCATACGCAAGAGAAACTCAGACCACCTTCTTGTTCTGTTAATGAAAGCTAGCTACATTTCCTTGTCTACCCAAATGAGGCGTACTGCTGTGCATTCGAGTTTCGCTTCGCCTTACGTGTTGAATGGAAGCGGTATAAAGAAGGCAATCAAAAACAAAGGGAAAGGAAAGGTATACTTTTCACAGCCGACAAGCTTTCATTTAAGCCCTAAAGAACTAGCTTCCTGGCGGATAAAAAAAAAATTCTTGTGATAGGCCCTGTTCCCGGTCAGAAATATAGTGAAATCGTCTTTCGGAAAGCATGGGAAGGATTGGCCACCACCAATCCCACAACTCTTCGCACGAAAGAGACTCCCGCTCCAATTCGGGATTTTTCTTGGGAAGTTTCGGGAAGAAATTGGAATGGAATAATATCGATTCATACAGAGGAAAAGGTTCTCTATTGATGCAAACGCTGTACCTAGAGGATAGGGATAGAGGAAGAGGGAAAAATCGAAATGAAATAAATAAAGAATAAAGCCAAAAAAATAAGTCGAAGGCAATAGGAAAACAATCATACCGTGGATAAAAAGGGCTTTTCTATGTGTTATGCCCTACGTTACATTCACCTCATAGCCTTGAACCGAAGAGAGCAATGCGAACAGTTCAGGAGGTCGTAAATCAAACCCTTAGTTCGTTATCCTGACTGTTCTCTCTGCTGGGCCCTTTCCTATTGAGAACAGCAGAGAAGTCCAACGCAAAATAATTTTGGCCGCAGCACAGATCCAGACGCTGATCGGCGTAAGAATCATCGCGCATGTCCATAGGCACCATCAGAGCACGAACAGGACCAGATAGAAAATAACTCAGTTCGAGAGGGTTAAAAAAGGTTTCCCCCGAACCCCCTTCCAAAAAAGAATGGAAGGCTTGAGCCATCTATCTTAAATCTCAATTGAAGGCTCAAGCAGGTGGTGGGTTTTTGGGGATAGTATGACTCGGCCCCCTGGACCATGCCAACCAAGACTTCCCACCAGGTTTTCCTATTTGGGGACACCCAATAGTCAAGGCGGAAGGGGATTGATGCATCGAATGCCCTCTTAGAAAGTGAAGTGGAAGAATCTGCTCTTAGTTAGAAAGATCCATTACGAAAAGACTTTCCTCTGAGTGGATATGTGGAAGTACGCTATGATGATCCAGAGAAACGTGTGGTTTCTGAACCCATTGAGATTGCGGGGCCTATGGAGTTTGGGGATGAGTGCTGGCACTTTACTGTGCAACATTCAAGTTTCTTTCATTCCCCTTACTAGATCAAAGAGAGCGGACCCGTTCAAATGAGAACCAAGGAGAAAATACCAGTGGTGCTCGTAGCCACGCTGCCGACTTTCGTCTCTGTTCGACCAGTCGGTCTCACATTGCAGTAGTTCACGAGGGAGGCTTGATACGAGAAGTTTGGACTTTCTGTTTTTAGCTTTATCGCAATACGACGTTACTACGATTTAGTGGAAGCGAAAGGTGTTCCTATCCGGGGGATAGGGTTACCGTGTGAGGACCGAACGGGTGCCGTTTTTAGTATAGCACGAAGCGCAGAAGCTCCCGGGAGAAGATTCTACGAAAGCGATTGGTTTGATTGAAGAGATGGATTTTTTGATTTGTTAGAGGAAGGAGATGCGGTGTAATATGTGAGGTTATAGACTTCGCTGATCATGAAAAAAAGGTTACTAACGTATGAAGTGAAGCGTCTTCAGGATCTAAATGAGGCACTACGGTGAGACGTGAAAACACCCGATCCCATTCCGACCTCGATATATATGTGGAATCGTCTTGCGCCTAAACTGTTCCAGAATGTTATTTGTTTCATAGGAAAATTCCAAAAGCACATTGATGCCGAAAGAATCTTCGGAACCGGTGGAGAGGCTATTCTGATTGCAGGCTAGACAAATAACATGACTGAGGTATGTAAATCAAACCAGTGAAATAGCTTTCTAATATTAGATAGATATAGAATACCAAAAGCCTGAAATATGTTAAATACACGGAATCGATCAAAAACTACAAGCAAGGGAATCAACTCTTATTGCCGTTCCGCTTTTTTTTGAGAATGAGCACTGTGAACTATCCGCTTCAAAAAGGATAGTTGATCGAACCTAAACCAACGTCAAGTACGAGTTATTAACAGAAAAATAGAAAAATGATTCTAGACTGTTAATGTCTTGGCTCTGGAAGGAGATCGCGTGCAAGTAAACTAACGTCGTTCGTTCGGCGACCCCGCCTCACTTTGTTTTGAGAATCTCTATTTCTGCAAATATGTCACGTGTGTCCTTCGTATGTTCCGTCGCTAGCGTATGTAGGCTTGCTTCGCCTAGGCTACACAAGCTAGGGGTGATTAAATTAACGTCTAACAATTCCTTCTGTCGTGTATCCTCGATTGATGCGGCCTTCCCTCGCCCATGAAGTATGATATCCGTTGTAGTGCTCCCCTTCTCCGCACAAGATTCCAGAACAAAACCCCCTTGATTGTTAGCAGTTTCTTTCGGGCCTCCATTCGATAATCAGAGGGATTCTATTCCCAATTGTTGAAATTGATCAGTCATTCAATCCTCAATCCAGGGTTTGACCACATATAAAATGGAGTCCAGGGCCTTTGCTAACTTCCCCTTCTCTACCCGTATCTTGTTCGTTCTGGAAACACGTCTTCCTATTCCATCTTTTCCCGAATCTCCCTTAACGGAAGAAATAGAAGCTCGAGTATTGATAATTTTCAGCTGCGCCTTTTAAGAAGTTTGCATCAATGTGAGATGAATGGGCCCTCAAGAACCGATACATCAGTCCTGGTACATAGTTAGGAAATTGCCAGCAATGACTATGATAACTATGGAAAAAAATTAACCTGTTAATCTTTCTACGGCACAGGCCCCATCCAATTTACTGGCCCCGGAAGCGATGATGCGAACCACACCTTGATGTTGGAAGATGTGAGCTTCTAGCAAGGTACACACGTTTTAGTATACTTCTATTACGAAATGAAGAATGTTGATTCTCGAATTTTCACGCTGTTATTGCTTGCTGTTATGGTTCCTAAAATATTACTTCATCGCTATAGTTCCTACAAGTTTTTTACTGTTTTATCACATATTTGCTTACAAGTTTTTAACTTTTTTATCACAGATTCGCTTCTTGCATTTATATACCCTGTTTTAGCAATGGGACCAAAAAAAAACTCAAGGTTGCTTTCCTTTTCCCATCAATTAATCCCCCCGCCCCAACGTACCGATTCTCAAAAATTCTACGACCAGCTCAGTTTTTTTAAGCAAACAGCCTCACACAATACAATCTAACCGTAGTTTTCTATATTTTCCAGGCACAGTCCTTTTCTTCACTAAGAAAAAAATACCTTTCCTTATCATCGCACATCTATGCGGCGCGGCGTGCTGCCGCGCAGACGCACCTAGTTACACTTACACAAGAATCTGGTAGGTACTAACTATACGCTCATCCATTAATCCATAAACTAAGAACTTCAAGCAACCATTCCAAAGAGAGATGCAAAAAAACCTTCGAGATGTATCCTAGTCTCTTAATTACACAACATATTATCCTAGCAAAAGCAAATACAGCACTTGGTATTACCAGCACTAGGAAGACAGATCAACAGCTGTGTATTAAGAAAGGAAACATGCTTGTAAGTAGACGATTTTCACCTGCTGCTTGAGATCATAAGGATCGGCGCCTTTCTCCTTCATGTCAGCAGTCTTGGCCGCCTCCTTCTCCACCTCCGTCTCGTACGAGTGCAGCTCCATCACGATCCTCTTGCACGTCGACGTCTTGATCTTTAGGCTCCTCAGAGTCGCCATCCTAATTAAAATGCAAAAAAAAAAAAGAAGGAAAAGAGGAAGGCATCAAAATAAACAGGGAACTTGAAGCATCATCAAGGAACCAAAGAACAACAGACGGAAGCATCAAGAAACGGAACAAAGAGATATCCTAAAAGAAAAACACCAAACGGATCAGATCTTTCTCCTTGCTTATGGTGAGGTCGAACAGACCAGATCGAGGAGGCAAAGATTAGGATTGCGAGGAAGGAAAGGGCCAGGGGGTTGGCCTACCTTAGGGTTGTTTCTCCGGCGCTGCGCTGTGCCTGTCAGTCTCCGGCGTGCGGCTACTGAAAGAGTGGGTAATGTAGGCGCAGCGGTGGGCCTGTGGACGGCGCCGATTGTTTGATGATCCTCTTGTTTCGGCTCAGCCCAATAGCCGATGAAGCCACTCTAGCGGGCCGGCTCAGTAGAAGCAGCCCGTCCGCCTCCCCTCCTCGAATTTTTATTTTAAATAATACAGTTTTTTATTCAAATTGCAGAAATATACGTCCATCTCAAAAAAATTACAAAAATATACTTTTATCGCCCGTACATGGGGCGATCGCCCCATACACGGGCGATCGGTGCTGCTTTCAACGCGCGATATTTCCTCTGTCTAGGGTCAGTTCCTAAAGAAAATTATAACTTTTTCATATGATATCGGATGAAGATGAACTTTATATGAAAATTGTAGCTCTCGACGGGATCTACAACTTTTGTATACAATTTTTTTCATTTGAATCCATTTAAATAGCCAAAAACAGATTTGTTTTTAGATCTGAACATTCTATCTCATTTTTGACCATCTAAATGGATTCAAATTGAAAAAGTTTATATACAAAAGTTGTAGATCCCGTCGAGAGCCACAATTTTCATATAAATTTCATCTCCATCCGACATCATATGAAAAAGTTATAATTTTTTTAGGAACTCTCCTCTCCTCTCCTCTCATTACTTGCCTTGTTGTTTCGATTGCGCGCGAGTTGATCGTGTCTCGGGATTAGCAGTGCGGGTTGATTCATGTCATCAGTGGATGTGGGTTTGGCGGATTGATTCATCTGATGCTAACTGGCCGTTCAATGGTGATGCTTCTTCACCTGTGGGATTCCCTGAGGAAGTTGGGATAATTCAGCTACCTTTGTTACCAGACCGAGTGTCAGCAGTTTGCTCTTAATTACTATCTGAGGCTTGAATTGCTTGCTTGGCAAAAAGCTCTATTTGGCCTGAAGTTGCGTTGCTAACTGCATTTTTCTCTAGAACCTTATGCTAACTCAATTTTACTACCGTTCGTGGTCATTTTACGTGGTACAATTCTCGGGCTGTGGTGTGCTTGATCGCGATTTCAATCGATAGCATAATGAGCTTTCTCTTCTTCTTTTTTTGAAAGGACAGCATATATTGCGCTTTAGAACATTAGATAGCAAAACACATGGTTGCCTGCCTGAAAACCTGGGTTTTTCGTGTGAAATGCAAATAAACCTTGGCAAGTTAGAATGAAAAATAGACATGAACTTGCTATGGTGTGGCACCTAAATTGCAGCATCTCTACGGCTAACGCTCTCGGCAAGTGTTCAGATATTTTTGTCACTGATATTGGGGTCTAACTGATAATACTTGTTGGCCGTGCTGTATTAGATTCAGGACCAACCATGTTACGAAAGAGAATTGATTTGGCACACTTGCTCAAGGACCTTTAATTATGAGCGGAATCTGTGTATTATTGTGTTGTGTGCAAAGACAAAAGGTGTAGCTATTCATAGTAGATACCAATGCAGCATATGTATAGATATGCAAGTTGGCTCGTGATTGTTTGGTAGAGCAGTGCCGTGGTCATGCTGCAGTTAACCGGGGAAAGTTGGGAGCATAATAATATAACTGCTGGCTCGCCCTAGCTTCTTTCTCGACTCTCGAGTACCCAGTACCCACGGTCCAAAGCGTGACTGCATTGGACCATCTATCCATTTTGTGTGCTCAAAACGCGGCTAATAATGTACTTTACTGGACAGTTGCAGCTTGAAACCATTGTTGAATACAGAGGTCAACATAGCCAATCATCTTCAAGTTGATGTCTTACCTGAATACCAGTGATGATAACCTGTACTGTATGCTAACGTCAACTCAAAACTCAAAGTAATTTTCTACCTCCTGGTTTTTTTTTTGATGCATTGAGGGGTAACTCTCATTTTCACTATTGCAGGATGGATTGAACCCAAGCAAGGAATTGATCAAACCGGCCACACGATACATCGGTCCAAATAAGTGAATAACACACTGATTCCTGGATATGAGAGTATATATGCATGCAGCCGGTACGTACGTACTTTTTTTTTATGAACCCTTGAAGTATGCTTTTGTAATTACCAGTAACCAGTAGCATGGGCTAGTATGAATTGTCGTCTCCCATTTGCATGCTGATGCTTGTAGACATACATGCATACATAGTTGCATCTCGATCTCATGCATGGTCATGGCGCGCACAGCACCGTCGTTCTGTATATGGATGTGCTAGCTTGGCCTTGTGGGGGCTGTGCGTGTGTACGCACACGCATACTTACATAGCATACGCTTGTTCATCAAATCGTCGCACATGATGTGTTTGTGGGCGAAAAGCAAGAGCAGCTGGGCTGGGGGAGCTATATATGAATGATGGTTTGCTGATGAGTTTTTGCCGGTTACTCGTTGATTGCCAGGATCCCCACAAGTTGGTCCTCAACCCTATTCGGCCGGCAGGCAGGACCAGTTTGCATTGCCAGGGACAGCAAATTAACTTGCTTTGGTAACAAAGCTGTGTTGTCGTCGAGACGTATGCGGCGTATGTACGTATTCTTGTGTGTGTGTGTTTTGTGTATGAATACATGGAGACCAGTATTAGGTGCTAGTCCGCTGGAGCATGAACCACTTGGATCTGAACCAGATAAGTAGCGTGTGTGTGAGAGAGAGATCAGATGTACTACTCCTGTAGCTTAAGTTTGGTGTGGTTTTTGCAGGTATTGGTTGGTCGCTTGGCTTGGATGGATCACTAGCAGCTGCTTGGCTTTAAATAATTTCTCCTTGGTTTGGTCGAATCGAATTGAATGCTGCATGAACTGAACTGATGGGGAACTGATTGCCTGCTGCTCAGCTGAGCTGGGGCATGCAGAGGCGTCGTCCAGCCCAGTACGTTCAATGATCTTTGTCTCTTCTCCGATCCGCTTCTTGCGCTTTGGATTGCAAATTTTTTCCGGATCTTGCCGTGCGATATTTTCGCCTTTCGGCCGGAAATAAAGCCTTCTGAGATTCTCAGTCCCAGTGCATGTGGTGACGGAGTATTGTATTTTCTCTCTCTCTCTCTCAAGCGTTGTACTCTCTTCTACGTTTATAAAACTCAATAAAATTATAACCACTAATTTATATTATAATATATTTATAATAAAATTATAATATTGTGAAAGTATTTTTAAGATAAATCTAAATATATGATTTGTATATATTCAATTTAAATATTTTAAAAGATATTGACTGCACCAAGACGACAACTACCCCATCACCGGAGGAAGCAATATGCTTTCTGGTAAATACTACTCGTTTTGTTGATAAATATAAGGCTTATATTTTGAATGATCTTGTTGAAAAATATAAGACGTGCATGTAGATTTGATGAGCCTTTTCACTTATACCCCTATTTATTCTCTCTCAACCATATATATTTATTCATTATCTCTCATCTTCGAAGACAATTAAGAGGAATATGTAAGTCATTTCCTCTTATACATTTCTCAATTTCACGACAAACTTAATCCTTGTACAAAATCAAAATACGCCTTATATTGAGTACTAATTTGCAACCTTTACATGTTTGGATTTCCGAGGCGCTTTTCTTTTCAGGTCCTTGCTTATCTTGTGCACGTACTTTAATTATGTACTGCGCGGCCAAGAGCGCGCGTGTTAAGTATGTATGAAACTGTAGGGTCGTAGGCTAGACGCTCACAGGACGCCATGATGCAGTACGTACGTAGGCGCATCTGCAAAGTACAGCCGCAGGCACAGGCACATGATGTGTGCACGAGCACGAGCAAAAAAATAAAACACGACACGAGCAAGATGCTAGTGTGTGTGACACGAGCACACTTGCTTTAAATCTAGCTTTTCCGTACGAATAAAATTTCAAAAATAGCACTTTCACAACCACAAAAACAGCAGATAATATGTATCACTTGCCACTATTTTCATGCTCGACATATATCACCTGTCACTATTTTCGCAATCAGAGGAAAGACTGTTTTTATAATTTTATTCGTGCAACGGCTAGATTTGGAAAAAAAAAATAGTAAATAGACTTACAGAAGAGGCTAATGCTTCCTAGTCTACTCCTCAACAGTGTTACTGTACAGGTTTCTGTAGAGACAGCGAATGAACCAACCATGGAAAGCATAGGCATATCACGAAAATAAGAAAATGCCGGATTTCTTCACCTATCGCATCGATGAGGAACAGACAGGCGCAGACAAAAGAAAAAAGAAACTTTCCTCAGGAAAGCAGAAAACCGTTGTGTTGTGCTTGTGCTTATATAAATGTGCCTCCCAATGGCTTCCACTTCTTCACTCCAGTGCACTGTTTTTCTTCACTCTTCACACACTTCTCACCAGTACGTACTCCATGGATCCAAACCGATACACTAGTACTACTATTGCCACTAGTGGCGGAAACAGGAAATAGATATGAGACCAACTATACTTTATAATGTAATTTGATTCAGTAAGGGTTTTACATCTAACACTGCAACAAATCAAACGCTGTTCACAGCTCACACCATCTAGTACAATTGTACATACAAAACTCTTTACTGATCAAAAAAAGAGTTTCATCCGGGCATTAAACAGTGGCAGATTTGCAAGTAAACAACAACACGTAGGAACATACAAGGCACAGGTGCCCACTGGTTTGCATATGTTCTAGCTACTGTTCACATGGAGTATATCTGTTTTTTAGTAAGTAGTTGGAGAGTTCAGAGTTTCGGAGGCATAGACAGACCTTTTTTCCCTGTAACTACTGTTCCCATGAAACCATTTCTTACTACCGCTGCTCAACATCATTTATTACAGGAGAGAAGATACGATCTAACAACAGTTGCTACTGTACTGCCCATTAGCCCTAAAAATAAGAGACTGTAAAGCAGCAGTGGCAACTGGCAACTTGCAAGCAGTCGGTCAGGATGGTGAAATTGCACAGCAGATGCTCCAGAAATTCACATGTTGGCCTGAAAAGATAAACAAGGCAACAGACCAACTTGTGGCTTTGGCCCTCCCCTCCTCCAGGTCCCCAATAACCTGCAGCTGCTATCCTGTGAGCATGCAATGCAGTAGCCATTGCCTGACATGTGGGTCCTGATGGCAGACCCACATGCCACTGATCGGGCACACACGCAGCCACAATCCTAATCCAATCAGACAACCACCACAGCACAATTCTTAAACTAGCAGCGAACAATAAGGGTTAAATTATATAACTGACTGGCACGGGACACCACGGCTGCATGTTTGATGCCTTTGTTCCGGATTCGATGGAAATTACTTCCCAATTGTAACTTTGATATGTAAAGCTCAAGAGATTCTCTTGTTATTGTTTTTTTGTTTTGGCAAACTCCAAAATATGCTAATATCACGGCGAAGGCAAGGTAGCTGTCTGTCTAATCCGCCATAACATGCCAATGGCCAAGCAACACTTGTCTTGCTATTAATAAATAAATCACAGTTGACATGCATCCTAACGAGATTACCTCGCCTTGTGAGTTGTGTAGACAGGCTCTAAGATGCCAAGTTGCATATTTTGATGTCTCACGAGTCAGATCGTGCACTGGACTGATTGATCCTATGGGGCCCCACAAAGGAAGCAAAATAGTTTACACTCCTCTCTTTTCAGTTTAATTCCTCCATCCTGAATGAGACAATCCTAACCATAAGTAACACCAACAGCGTACTATAGAAGGATGAAATAAATTACTTGTCTTGTGTTGCCTGTGGGAGAGAAAGTGATAAGCACAACACTGACACAATTTATTTATCAAAACGTGAAAACAGATCAGCTAATTACAACAGTGCCTCTATCAGAAAAGGAGAAATGATATATCATGCAAAGGCACATTTGGCATCACATTTCGTGAACAAATGGAGCAGTGTTGCAGCAGCAAGTATCACGAACAGCAACATTAGGGGCAGAGGCAAAATTAATAGTTAAGAGGGTGGGAGTACCTCACTAGATGTTAGTCAGTTCTACCAGTGCCTCTTCAATCAGGTCCTCCAAAACCATTGCACAAACCATGGTGTTGAGTTCAAATGTCTCTAACCTTGTCGTGTCAGCACTGGCCATTTCCGCCACTTCCCTCTTAAGTATCATGTCCACCAGGAGGTTTCTTTCGGTAAATTCGCCAGGAGGGTACTTGTCAAGTATCGACCAGTTCCTTATGACTCGCCAAATTTCATCAGCCACTGAATTACTGAAATCATTCTCGCAGTCTTTGCGTTCCAAAGAACATGACCGACCCCATGGGTAAGCAGCCAATTCTGTTGTCCAGATGAGCTCAGTGAGTGCTTCATTGACAGCGTCAAAAAGAAGTCTCTCTTTTGACCACCTTTCTCTCAACTTAATTCCTCCTCCTTGGTAATCTGAAAACTTTTCAAGCAACTTCGGGTCCAGAGGGCTTGCTAATATACAACCTTCTCTATCCATGCCAGCAGAGCAGACTAATTTTTGGATAAATGTCAATGAGTCTTGATCTTCATCAGCCTTGGAGAAAAGCCTCGAAAATCTCAAAGAGTTTGGTGACATGACTTCCAGTGGGGGATCCTCCCAAGACAGGGATCGTGAAAACGATCCGATAAGCGGAGATCTGGACAAAGCTTCTGCACAGACATGTACATATGTCATTGGCATAAATTATGAAAATTACTAGAGTTAGTAGTTTGATGAAACGGGTTTCCAGCTTACGTGGGGATGCAGTGATGAAATTTTCGGATGAGTACAGTAGGTTCCTATTATCACAGAGACATGGTCCATCTAGTACAGATACAGGACTTGGTTGGTCCTGAGACTCACCAAAGATTCCTGGGGGACCAAGACTTGGCATAGAAGAAATATCCTGACAAAATAGAGCCAAACTTTCATAATTTGAACTTTGGATGGCTATAGAAGTAAAAGTACAAAAGTATGAACAACAACTGTAATAAGATAGATAACACAATAGAGCCAAAAAAATTTAATTTGAACTTTGTGTGGCTAAAGAAGTAAAAGTACGGAAGTGTGAACAACAGCTGTAATAGACAAGTTTCAAGAGAAAAAAAAACGTTCAATTACCTTGGCAGGGATGCTGGCCATATCATTAGCGTGAAAAGAATTAGTCACAAGCCTTTGCATAGTATTCTCATCAGTGTTAAGCAAAATATGTTCCTGTGGATTGTCCAGAGCGAAATGGTTAAAGTCTTCATTGACATCTCCAATAGTCACAGCACTTCCATTCTTGAGTGTATCCTTAGCAGATGAAATTCCAGATGGATCTAACTTCTCCCGTGCAGATTTCTTATTTTTAGAGAACAGACTGGAAACTTTTTCCCGAAATGATGACAACTTCCTATTATTTTCCTTGTCGGCTTCCTGACAACCAACGGCTACTCCATTCGACTCAATGCTTCCGTAAGACAAAGAAACTGGAACAGATCGAGACCTTGGCAAACATGTGAAAGGCTCTTCTGGATCCAGCTCAGGTGTTCGGCTCTCCAATTTTACTCCCCCAAACTCTTCCTGATCTTTTCTCACTTCGGGAATAGTGAGTATCTCACCTAGTGTGCCCGTACTTCTACGTGCTTCCCTTTCTTCTTCACCGCCACTGACTGTTGATGATACCATCGACCATCTCTCTACAATCCGCTTTTTGGCTTCCCTAACCACCGATGGTTCACGTCGATGGGATGTCTGACTAGAGCATGATGCAGAGTATGGACTTCCGCTCCTGCTCAGGAAATCCCAAGAACGGCCAGAAGTAGGAGTACCAAACTCTAAATCCTCACTTATTTCACCTGACACTTCTTTTGTGTTCTCAACTTCTG
This sequence comes from Otatea glauca, assembly GCA_036346275.1. Classification (NCBI taxonomy): domain Eukaryota; kingdom Viridiplantae; phylum Streptophyta; class Magnoliopsida; order Poales; family Poaceae; genus Otatea; species Otatea glauca. The sequence continues at coordinate 173,083 of JAYEVK010000106.1, forward strand.
ACTTACTAAATGAGTCATCTCCAATATAAATACCATGGTATTCATAAGGGAGCAGGCTTTGTTCATCCTGCTTGTCTTTTAAACGCATCCTCATCTGCCAAGCGATCTCCCTGGCCAGTCTTCCCGAGCAAACCGTCTCATCAACTGCCACCATGCTATCATCTTCACTATCTGCTACTGTTGATGATGAGAATGGGGACTTTGGAATCTTGGTTTCATGGGACTTTGCAAGACCTGGTTTTAGTACTACAATTCTTGTCGGTTCAGACAAAATTGAATTTGCTGGGGAAACATTTAAGCTCTGATGGTGCTTGTATCTGTTCCCTTCGCTTTCATTACAATCTGAATATGCCTGCCTCGTCACAAGAATGTTGCCTTTTCTCTTCATTGATTCTGATGGCTTCAGTATGGTTATTTGCTTTAATTCGGAAGGTGGTGTAACAGGTTGGAACTCATAGCGGTTGTTTGATAAAAGCGGGTTTGGCTCATCAAGGAACTTCAGGAACATGTCTTTATTTGAGCTTAAAAACTGCAGTGCTTCTTGGAACTCCTTCGAGTGGAGAAGCTTCTCATCTGTAGCAAGACGCTTTGCTTCAGCGAACTTTTCACGGACAAGGGACATTCTTTTCTCACAAGAAGGCTCCTTTCCTTGGTGTTTGTTCTTGCTGCTATTGATTCTTGAAGGTTGATCACTAAAACCATCCCATGTTTCTGACTTTTGGTTTTGGTGGCATTTGCTTTCCTTCTTTGGCTTGAGATTCCGGCTTTTCTCTTCAAAACCTCTGGATTGATATTCCTTATTCGATCGTCTACCTGATATCAAATCAGACTGGTGAACTGGACATATCAAATCAGACTGGTGAACTGGACCATCATTTAGACCCATCAATCTCGCAACAACATTAAGTGGCTCCTCATCTGACACACCTTCTTTCCACATGTCCTGCTCCATGAGCATCTTAACAGGCGTCACACCAGATCTTTTAGTGTGTGAATTTGATCTTTTAGTTGGGGAGTTCCTTCTTTGCTGACTGTCCCTCTGTAGTAAACAAGAGAACCGCATATCACATACTGTGTAACAGTCAATTAAGCTTTGTTTAGTTCAAAACAGCAGAAACGAAAGAAGGATAAACCATTCACATACTTGTTTATCTTCTATCTGCGCTGGGAATTGATTAATTGCCATCTTGAAAGTATTACTCCATTCTTTACCAGCCGGAGAAACTGTGAAGCATATGCTACATCGCATCAAAGATTGGTGGTGCAGAATATGTTGCACAACGTGAAGTAGAAATCCACGCTGCGGTGCATTACAACTCTTTCTTAACATGGTGAAAAAAGGGGTAAGAAAAAAGATGGGTACCATCTCTATGCGCTTTCTCAGTTAGCATCTTGGTTGCGACCACGCCATTGCTCAGGTCGAACATGTTGATCATCCCCCCCAGGCATCCAGGGAAGGGTGCTAGAACCTGCAGGTCCTGCTGCTTCTTCTGCTTCCTATCCTGAACCCCTTTCATCACACCACCCTGCAACAAAATCCACAACAGCACACATTATATACCACGGGCATGGAACGTAGTATCAGCAGCATTAGTGCTAGCAAGATTTCGAAGTTTGAAACTTCAGACATGAGAGTCAAGTCAGTTCCAAAAAACTTCTGATCCATAGAGAGGGGGGAGAAGAGGAGAACCCGACAAGACAAGCGGCCAAGAACGGGACAAAGAACAACTGCATCCAAAAGCGCCCCTCACATCGCCAAGCCCGACGACGAGGGAGCGAGGAATCAACACGTGAAACGCACTCCCCCCACCTCCCTCCCCGAGGAGGAGAACTAGCAAAGGACGAGACTACGGGCGGGAACGGCAACCATTATGAGAGTGAGAAGGAAGGAGAGGCCACCACAAAGAACTGGTCACCAAAAGATTGGGGAGTCCATGGATACATATGTACACGCACTGCATGAAAAGCAGCTCTCCCTGGAAGGAAAAAGCTTAGCGCAAGGAGAGCCTCGCTCGGGTAATCTCCAAATTAGCACGCAAGGCAAATGCGGCAAGACCGCGAGGGAAGAAAGGAAGAGAGAAGCTTGCGCGTGTCGCAACCACGCCGTGAAAGGGTGGAAAGTTCTTACCCAAACCGAGCTCAGCTCAGCTCGCCCCAAAGCAATGCGTCCAACCAAGAAATCAAATCCGGTCGAAAGGGAAAGCAGGCAGGGCAAGAAAGCTCAGCTCAGGTCGCAGTCCTGTTGATTCCTCTTTCCCAAACGCACGAAGCTGCGACGGCAGAAAGAGAGAGCGACTCAACGCAAGGCACCAACTTTTCTTACCCGAATGAGTGAAAAAGTCCCAACCAAAGCAACGCAGAGCAAATCAAAGCAGAAAGTGGCGGTAAAATAAACAACAGAGAGCGGAATAATAAATTAAAGGCGCGATGGAAACCTCGTGATTGGGACGGAACCTGGTCGGCGAAACGCCGGAGCAGATAAGACCAAGAACCGGTCCGGAGATGGGCGGTGGTTGGCAGAAAAAGCGAAAGCTCCTCCTCGTTTGGCCGGTCAAGTTATTCCGCGACGAACCAAACGCAGCAGCAGCAGCAGCCAAGGGAGAGGATGTTTGCAGCCAATGGCAATGCGGCCGGAGGTAAAGTCGGGGGAGGCGATGGCCATGGTCCCCATGGATCGGCTCGGCCGGGTTAGAATTAGATAAAGGTTTAGTACTAGCAATAGCAATTATTAATTACTCCTCCTCCCCCTATCAGCAGCAGGTATAAGCTAGGAAACAATACTAACAAACAGCGGAGCGAAAAGATTAAGGAAAGCGAAAGTAGATAGAGAGATTAGAGAGAGAAAACGAGCGGATTAATCCAAAGCCTGAAAAGTCGCCGCTTTTGCGGACGAAAGCGACGGAATGGAGGGAGGAACGAACGAACGGTCACCTCCCCCAACCCCAAAACGGCAAAACCACCACCCAGCACAGGGGCGAAAAGCAGGCGAGAAACTCGTATTCATACCTGCACCGCACCGCACCGAACCGCACGCGCTTAGCCGGTGAGGATAGCACCGCCGGTGACGGACGGGGGATAGGGAGTGGGGCCGCCCGTCAGCCAGACGCGCGGATCTAGCCGGCGATCTCTCTGCCACCTCTGTGGTTCCCCCGGCGGCGAGGCAAGCCCCTCACGCCATTGCGGCCGGCATGAGCGGCGGAGAGGGTGGTGGTGGGCCCACGCGTCAGCGGGGCGGGACGCCTGGAGACCCCAGCCGTCCGAGAGGAGCCCGTGCCGTGCACCACCGCCGGCGTGGCCAGGAGGCAGCCGGGGCCTACAACGAAGACCAGCAATACCGCTCGCGCTCGGGCGATCGAGGCGAGACAAGGCAGGCAGGTAAGACGAGGGTAGCTAGGGAGGAAGAGGCACAGAGCAGAGGTACCTCCCTCGCAACGGAGCAGAGGCTGGCTGAGCACACGCCACACGGAGAGGAGTCTAGGAGGAGCTAGAAAGAGAGTCGAGGAGAAGCAGGAGGTGGGGAGTGGCAGAGCACGTGAAGGCTCATTAATGGGCCGCGGCACCCGCATCCAGTCTCTTAGCTCTAATACTCCGTCCTCTTCGTTTCACGGACTATAATTACCGCCACTACGCTCTGTACACTAACTCTACCCCCCACCTCAGTGACTCTCCTCTTTGCTTTTGCTTGTCACTCTCACACGCTCTCTTTGGCCTTACTTTATTACTACCGCTAGTACCACCACCACCACTACTAGTGGTACAATAGAGAGTAGTTAATTTCAATTTGGGATGGATGTATGCCAAATTGCCAATGCCATGGATGTTTTCTCTTCCTCGATGCACCACACCACCAACCACCGTGCCATCCATTAATTAATTTCACCGTTTCTAACGCAGAAGAGTAATAATCTTCTTGTTTTCTTCTTCTTGCTACTGTTGCCACCTTATCCTATACCCTATTGTTGTGCTTGTCAATGTTGTTACCTTATCCTATTGTTGTTGCTGAAATCATCGTCCCTTCTATAGTCTTGTCTGTCTTGTTTTTCTTTTAAATTTAACCCCGTGAATACATTTATAGAATTGATCTTATCTCTGATCGCAGAAGCACCGAAACGTGACACACTTCCCTATCACAAAAGCTCACCGGATATTTCGGGGACTATGGCAAGGTGCCTCCCCACTTCCCATCTGCGATAGCACGTCTTTTGCACTTCCCGGTCATGACCCCGACACTCCTCCCATGCTTCCCGGATATCGAAGTGGCCAGTCAATCGCTCGCCTGCCTGCAGCCACGGCTAGCCTGCTCCTGTGCTCCTCGGCGTGGTAGCGCTGTCTCATGCGCTCTCTGGATGTAGGAGCGCCTACTTCTGGTCTCTTTAGGTGCGGGAGCGCTTTCTATAGTGAAAAAGAAACTAAATCTGTAAATATGTTTGTTGACGAGTTGGATTTTTTTTAAAAAAGAGAGAGATGAGAAGGGAAATTTTTACTGTTGTAGCCTGCCAAAATTATTTTTTTTCACGAATAGCCTCTCATCCGAAGAAATTGCAAATGTAGCCCCCGAACAGTTTATTCGAGCGGTTCAGATCGCGTGAAATTTTTTCTCACATCTCGCGATCGCGTCGCGAAATTTTATTTCATTTTTTCGGCGACGCCCGCTCTCGGTCGCGAGAATTTTTTTACCATTTGGATGACGTCAGCACGTCAGGGAGGCGACTTCCAGCGGTTCCAAACCATTGGAACTTCATGATGGTGGGCCCGCGTGGGGTAGCCAAGGGCGCGTGGGGGCTCGGCTGCTTGCGCAGTAGGGCCACCGGGCGCGTGGCGGGCCCGGCACGGCGCGGCGTGGACGTCTGGCGCTGGGGCCGACCGGTTCTTGCGCGCACGAGGCTGGCCGGGTCGACAGCAAGAATACGTGTGCAGGAAAACTACGCCACGCGCAGAGTGGAAGAATAAAAGCGCACGGGACAGAGGAGTATAGCTATTGTGCTATTGACACGCGGCGAGAAGTTTTATTCCCTGCTGTCATAAGTCATTTCAGTCGTGTTGTTATGTCATGTCAATGCGCCGAAAGCAGAGACAAATGAATGATTCGTCTTCGCTTGCATTCACGCAGGAAACCGCTATAAATCCCTCCTCGTGTGCGATGGGCTGCATTGAGCGCAAAACGTGAGAGGTAACGCCAGAGCGAGTTAGTTCGAGCGGTGTTAAACGAGAGGCAGAAGAGAGGAGAAGGGGGAAAACAGACGGAAAACGAGGTGGAAAAGGATGGTTGGAAGTGTATTCCAGGAGGAATTTTTGCCATATGCATATTTTGTAGTAATGTTGTTGGAGTTTATATTTGTGATGATTTGACGAGGCATCATTATTTGACAGGTATTCTTTGGGAGGTGATTTCATACATCCGTCGGGAGAGCTTCAGCAAGGGTGATTTCAAAGATACCTGGACCGTCGCAATCATCAGTTGTGCTTCAGGCAGGTTAGTATAAATATTAGTACATTGAAGCACGGTAGTTGTAAGTGAACAGTAGAAATAATTAGGGTAATTGTGTTACGAGTACTAGATGAAATGACACTATTACTACACGATAGAACTCTGAATTTGTAAAAAATATTGTATACTTGGTGTGTTGGTAGTGCAATTAATAGTATAACGGTAAAATTGCTAGCAAGGAACATATAAATGCCATGCGGTGTTAGTGAAACTAAATTTGTGAAGTATCAAAAAATAGTACAATAACAGCACTGTTATTAGTAAATCAATTAGTACCGTCTAGCACTAAAAAATATGGCAGTACCAGTAACATCCGTGTTACGTAAAATATCGGCGTATTATTTTTATAATATTGTGAAACAAGAAGTACGTATGAATGATAGTATTGGTAATATTGTAATGGTATGTTGTTTTTTGTATTGTTATTCGGCTTACTGTTTGAGGATTTAATTTGGTAAGCGTAAAATAAGTCTGACAATTAGTAAAATCGGGAATAAATATTCTGTAATATTCAAGTAAAATTTGTAAGTCTAGAGGGTGTAGTATTTAGTCGTGAGTCCAAGGCGAAATCAGCTAGTGTGTGGTGGTGACAATTAGAAAAATCGGGAATAAATATTCTCTCCTTTCTGCGGGCGTGGCGCTACTGTTAATGGAGATATGCTTGAGGTTTGCCGGCTCGTCGCCGGCCGTTGGGGTATCCTTTATTAGTATTCGTCAAGAGCCCCGAACTCCCAAGCGATTTCGGCAGATTCGGTTGGGGTTGAACTTGACGAAAAGTGGTGGCCGGCACGGTAGGTCGGTCCAGCCGATCCGGTTAGCGATTTCGTCGGTGTGTGCCGTTGGACTTGACAATGTCCCGAGTTTGGCCGGGGCATTTGAACCGCGGGGCTTTTACTTGCCTCGTGGCGCATGCCGGCGTAGTTTGGCGCGCGCCGCTCGTCTTCTTGATCGCCTCGGGTTTCGGTGAAGGATGCTTCGCTTTTTGGCACGCATTTACTCTGAGACGCTTAGCCTCCTTAGCCCGGATATATATATCATGCGTGTTGTAGCTTGCTTGAAGGGACGCGAGCTTTTTCTTTTGTTCTTTCAAATGGCTTCAGACATCCTCTAGTCTTTAGCCGGCGATGGCGCTACAGTAGAAGAAGAAGATCCTCCGCCGAGCTTTGGGCTAAGTTCGACGAGCGATGGCCGAGCTCGAGGAGGAAGAAGCCGCAGCCGCGACGCCGCTACGTTGACGCCACGCCGAGGCCGTTCGAGGCTCGAGGTGGTAAGAGGGGCCCTTCGAGGCGATGGCGCAAAGGGCGCCGACCGTAGTTAGTCTTGGCCGCGTCGATGTCGAACGGCAGCAGAGGCATCGGCGTGTTGCCAGCGGCCGTGGCGATACCGTCCGTCGACTGGCAAGGGCCTACCAAAGATGCCGTCGGTGCCACCGATGCCGGACGGATGTTTGATAGGTTCTAGGCGTGGGTAGAGTCATGCAGTGGTGCGGCGTGGCCACTCTTGTATCCGTCGGCATCGTGTAAAGTTGTGTAAAGTTTGAGCTGTTGGCCTATAATGAAATTTTCTTTTCTTTATGAAAATGTCTGCGATGAGTTTGCTTTAATTTTAATCGTTGTGGATGGTGCCTCGGTCGTCAGGCGACGGATGCCTCTGTGAGGTTCGGTGTCCGAAAGTGCCTTGGTGGCGGGACGACCGGATGGCTCGTGAGGTTCGGTGTCCGAGTGCCTTGGTCGGCGGGACGGCCGGATGCCTCTCGTGAGGTTCGGTGTCCGAGTGCTCGTTTAACGTCGTAGCTAGACGGTGCCTTGGTGGCGAGGACGGCCGGATGCCTCCGTGAGGTTCTAGTGTCCGATCGCCTTGGTCGGGGGGCGGCCGGATGCCTTCGTGAGGTTCTCGTGTCCGAGTGCCTTGGTCGGGCAGGACGACCGGATACTCTGTGAGGTTCGGTGTCCGAAAGTGCTCGCTTAACGTCGTAGCTAGACGATGCCTTGGTCGGCGCAGGATGACCGGATGCCTCCGTGAGGTTCTAGTGTCCGGCGCCTTGGTCGGGGACGGCCGGATGCCTCTGTGAGGTTCGGTGTCCGAGTGCCTTGGTCGGCAGGACGGCCGGATGCCTCTGTGAGGTTCGGGTGTCCGAGTGCTCGCTTAACGTCGTAGCTAAACGGTGCCTTGGTGGCGAGGACGGCCGGATGCCTCCGTGAGGTTCTAGTGTTCGACGCGCTTTGGTGGCGGGACGACCGGATGCCTCTGTGAGGTTCGGGTGTCCGAGTGCTCGCTTAACGTCGTAGCTAGACGGTGCCTTGGTCGGCGAGGACGGCCGAATGCCTCCGTGAGGTTCTAGTGTCCGATCGCCTTGGTCGGCGGGACGACCGGATGCTCTGTGAGGTTCGGTGTCCGAGTGCCTTGGTCGGCAGACGACCGGATGCCTCTGTGAGGTTACGGTGTCCGAAAGTGCTCGCTTAACGTCGTAGCTAGACGGTGCCTTGGTGGCGAGTGGACGACCGGATGCCTCCGTGAGGTTCTAGTGTCCGAGCGCCTTGGTGGCGGGACGACCGGATGCCTCGTGAGGTTCTCGTGTCCGAGTGCCTTGGTGGCAGGACGACCGGATGCCTCGTGAGGTTCGGGTGTCCGAGTGCTCGCTTAACGTCGTAGCTAGATGCTGCCTTGGTCGGCGAGGACGACCGGATGCCTCCGTGAGGTTCTAGTGTCCGATCGCCTTGGTGGCAGGACGACCGGATGCCTCTGAGGTTCGGTGTCCGAGTGCTCGCTAACGTCGTAGCTAGACAGTGCCTTGGTCGGCAAGGACGACCGGATGCCTCTCGTGAGGTTCGGTGTCCGAGTGCTCATTTTAACGTCGTAGCCGGACGTGAGTGCTCGCTTTACCGTCGTAGGCCGGACGTGAGTGCTCGCTACCGGTCGTAGCCGGACGTGAGTGCTCGCTACCGTCGTAGCCGGACGTGAGTGCTCGTTACCGTCGTAGCCGGACGTGAGTGCTCGCCACCGCCGTAGCCGGACGTGAGTGCTCGCTACCGTCGTAGCTGGACGTGAGTGCTCGTTTACCGTCAGAGCTGGACGGGCATCCTTCTCGAGTCCTCGTCGCGCAGGGTAGCCGCGAGAGGAATGGCCGCCGTCTATCCCACATGTATACCCCATCCGCAGTGTGGGACTCGAGGATGGAGCGCGTTTACTGCGTTGGTTTGAACGCCGTGCTCGTGGAGCTAATAGCGGGTAGTCCGAGTGGGTCCGGGAGGTCCCGCCAAGGGGACCCTTCCGAGCGACGGTCCTGCAGTAGGTGTCTGGCCTCCCGTGGGCGACCCATAAAAACCTTTCTTTACTCAATCCCGTATGGACTCTAGGTCGTCCGCCACCAGAAGAGGTACTGGTCGCCGCCATTGATGAGCTCCGGAGAGTGTGAAGTATGGTCTCGGACGCGAGTAGAGGTGATTAGGCCGTCGGTCGACCTAACCGAGGGCCCACCGTGGGGCTCACCTCATACACCGCCCTTGCTCAAGTTTTTCTGGGCGGCTTTATACCCATCCAGCGGGTAGGCCTTTTGAAACCCACTCCTCGCTGGGCCTGGCGCAAGCCACAAAGCTTTCTTGTCTTGGGGCGCAGCTGCCCAGTGGCTTCTCGCGCGCCCGAGCAACTGCTCCGGCCAAAGGCGAGACCGAGAGGTTACGGACACGTTGTTCGGGCGGCGTCTTTATGGCCCTTGACGCCGACAAGACAGGATTAAAAGCGGAGTGGTATTGAAACTGGAGTTACCAGTCTGGGGCGATGCACGAGGGTGGTCGCGACGCTCGCTTGACGGGCGCCGCTGGCGGCGCTCGCTCGTCCTCTCTATAAATACGCCTGGGTGCTTTGAGTGGTCACGCTTGCCCTTTCCCTTCTCATCTCTCAAACAAGAAGAGCACCAGAGAGCTAAGGAAAGAAAACCCCACTTTCTTTCTCACCTTCCGATGCGTCTCCCTGTGAAGATGTCGTGGCGAGTGCTCGCAAGAAGACAACCAGGCGCCGGCTTGGTGAAGAAGGGCTTCTCATGCCAGCAGACCTTTCCCTACCGAGGGTGCCGACCGGGCTATCACCACAGCGTGGCGACGAGATCGTGGTGCCCGCCTCGTTCTTCGAGCTGGCTTTGGCCCGCCACGCACTGCTCGTCCGGGCCGTTGTTTCATTACAAGGTGGAGGTGCACCATCTCAACCCTAATGGGGTCCTCCACATCGCCATCTTCATCACGCAGCGCGGCCTTCTTGGGGATCGAGCCGCGACTGGCGCGTTGTGGAGGCACTTCTTCCGTGCAAGGCTCTGGAAGGGAAGCCGTCGGATACGCGGCGCCTCAGGTGGCTCGCCCTCCGCCGCCTCTGGTCGAGCACGGAGTACTGGAGGTAAAGTCGCCCTCGTCTAACAAGGGCCGGCGTTCAATGGCTCTACGCTCAACGTTGGCGACAGCGCCCTGCTTTCAGGAGAGCTTCCGTGGCGGAGGAGCGGTGGGCTGGGCGCCAAAAGAGGGAGAAGAACAGCGCCCCGATCGTGGAGCGATCGTGGCTCAAAGGAGGCGGGCTCACCGGGACGTGGTTGCGCGCGCTTCATGGGGATGCGTGCAACCACTTGTGCACTGCAGCCGCACTTCGTTCCGTTATGCGGGCCGTCCGACGGGCGAGATGGCGAACCCAGTGGTCGCGTCTCGAGGTGGAGGCTCGGTGGCGGCGTTCTGGGCGGCATACGCACTGTGGCCGCGGATGGCCACCGGAGCCATTCTCGGCGGCTTTGCGAATCTGTAAGTGGTGAAATTCCTTTCGCTTTCTTTTTCTCTCTTCTTCGACTTGCCCGACATTCTCGCATCCTCTCGGGGCTCATGGGGATGTCTTCCCGTGCGCCGCCCCGGGATAAGGAAGCGCGAGCCCGGCCCGGCGGGGCAGGTCGACTCCTCCCAAGAAGCGGAAGGAGGAAAGGAGGAGGAAGAAAAGTAAGGCACGCGAAAGCGCGGCGAGGATGTGTCGAGACCCACCGTGGGACGACTTCCACCGACAATGGGCGGAGTGCCTCCGGCCACCCCTATGGTGGTTTTTCCCGACCGCTGATCGCGGCGCTCGAAGGCGTGACTCGGCCGAGATGCATCACGGGCCCGTGGCCACGGATCCTCAAAGTGGGGTGATCTTGCGCTTGCGGTCGTCGCGGCGTCTACCGGAGGTGGCCAGCGAGCGACCCCGACTGCCTTGGCGGGACCGAAGAAGAGGCGAAGGTGCCACGCACCCGCCGCCTTGTAAGTGTATTATTATTTTATTTTGGAGCATTTTCTTTTGGCAAAGCCGCCGGCGACTCTTGAATCTTTGCAGCGCGGCGCCTATCTTTGGGGTGATCGTGGGCGTGCCACATCGGCCCCGCAAATACGGCGCCGGTGATTTCGTGACCGGTTGGGTCGTGGTCGCGGCGTCGGCGTCAGGGCGCTTGATCGCCTCGGGACGAGCCCCACCCGAGGTCGTGCGAAGAACTTCCGCCCGCCCGGTGGGGACCCCTCCGGACGACGTGATCGCTGCTTTGAGGATGAGACAATGGCGTTGCTTGGTGATCGCGCAACCGATCGTGAGCGGGGCGACGGAGGTGCCGACACCGCCCGGGGAGAGTGCCGACCGATGCCCTCGTAGCGCAGTCGCCCGAGGATTCGAAGGTTGACCTCGTCACCCTTGCCCATGGTGCTTTGACGGGTGGCGTCCGCCCGAACGGCGAAGTGAGGTGCGCTGCCGGTGTAATTCGGGCCGGGCATCATGGGTGAGGCGAGGAGAGCGAGTGGGCCACCTTCGACAAGGCACAAGGCGCTGAAGGCCCGAGATAGGCAGATCCGTGAAGGTCTAGCCCTTGCTCAAGTCTTCCACCGTATACTGGATATGATGGTCGGGAGTCCACCACGCCTGTAGGTCGGTAGAAAAAGTTACGATTCGTTGCACATTTTTGATAGTTCTTCCGTGCGACTAACTGAGTGTCCACATTTTGCAAGACTTGCGGATCGCTCCGGCGTCAGTCGAGCTCTGCAGCGCCCGACGATCACGGGCGAGTGCGAATGAGGAGTGCGATCAGCGCGCTTGAGCCGCGCCTAGCCCGGAGGCCCCGCGCATTATGGGCGCTTCGGAGGCGGTGGTGATCCGCTAAGGATTTGAAGAGGCCACAAAGGCCCTTCATGATGAGCGCCTAGAGCCAAGGCTTTGAGGCGAAAGTGGCGAATCGAGTCCTCACGATGGAGGTCACCGAGGCTAAGGATGCCGTTGTTGCCATGGTGGGATCGCGCAGACGCAGTAACACGCTCTGCGACCGAGCGAACAAGGCTCGGGACGCCGCCTGGAGTTCGCCCGAGCGGCGATCGCCGGATGAGCGGCCGAATAAGACTTCATACGAGGCGTGAAGCCTAAGCGGCAATCACCAACTCCGCGGCCGGTAAGTGTCTCAATTCTTCAATTAAGTTTGGGGTGCGACCACAGGCGAACTTATCCAAAATCTCCGCAATCTGCAGAGGCGAAGAATCGGCGTCGCCGCCAGGAGGCGCAGAGAACGCTTCGGCCGCCCGTGGACGTGGCGATCGTGGCGGGGACGAGGCCCGGCGCGCGTTGAAGGTTCGAGGAGGGCGGCCGGCCGAGATGAGCGCCGAGCCGAGGCCCTCCGCAAGGCCGGCCGGAGGTCTGCGATCAAGCATCCTGGAGCCGGAAGCGAGGCCGAGTGCCTTGCCCTCGCTACGCCCGAGTACCACACTTCAGAAGAGCGGTGGTCACCGGCGTGGCTGGCGCTTGAGCTTCATCTACCTGGTCAACACCATCTCGCATTCACGACGGCATCGACCTTGCGGTGGTGGGAGCGGCGTAGGCCGGGAACCGGATCGACGAGGAGATCGACGGTTCGAGCTCTTGGTTGAGCCGCCGCGCCGGGAGATCGCGTACCGCATCCTGGCCGGGCAGCCCTTCCAGAAGCGAGGAGGCGCCAACTCCGCCCGCCACCGGTCGCCCGCCAAGAAGAGTAGAAAAAGTTAGCTTTATCCTTCTTAGATTGTAAAGACCGTTATTTAAACAATCTTGAAATTATCAAGTCCCGCAATCGTCCCTCGCCCTTTTTAGTATTTAGGATGGCGTATTGGCGACCATAGCCCTAAGGACCCAGGGCCACTTGTGCGTAGGTCGGGTTGTTTTGGGAGGAGCGAGGTGGATTGGAGACTTGGCTATCAACGGTTAGGCACTTGTGAGGGATAAGAGTGTTCTAGACCTGCCAGGATCTTTCCACTCGGGCACTTCCTTCTTCCGCAGTGCTACTTAGCAACTTGCTTGTCGGCTGGGCGAGGCCGTAACACTTGGGTTGAGAGGGTTACCGCCGGGATGGACCTCATGACCAGTCGGGTCACGTACCTTCATAAGCGTGGGATAGCTGAGTTCGATGGGAGGAGGTGTTCCTGCCGACCAAAGGTCACTCCACTCGGGTACTTCCTTCTTCCGCTGAAGTGTTAGCAACCATAGCCTTTGAGGCCGTGAGCACTTGGGTCAAAGGAGTTACCGCTGGGAAGGACCTTGTGGTCGGTTGGGTCATCAACCCGCGCAAGTGCCGACCGGGAGCATTCCGCAGGGGCGCCGAAAGGCAGCCCAGTCGTCACCGCACGCGACTGTGTGCTCTCGGAAGGAAGAAGGTAAAGAGCATGCTAGGAAGAGGAAAAGAGTTTAGGGATAGAATCGCCTAACTTTTCAATGTTCCGCATTAGGGAGGATGCGACCATCGGCGTCCTGAGTCGGAAGGTGCTGTGTCGGAGAACTTCCACGACGGTGAAAGGACCCTCCTGTGGGGCGGCACCAGCTTATCTTTGGTTGTCCGACCGACGCAGTAACCAAGTCGCCAGCCCAAGGATGATCCTCGAACTTGGCGGTACTGTGGTAGCGGCTGCAGGCTTGTTGATATCCTCGCCGACCGCAGGGCGGCCACGCCGCGCGCTTCGTCGAAATGGGTCGATGGCGTCTTGTTGCGAGGCGAGCCCCAGCCTCATCGGGCTTGTAATCTCGGGAGCCGTATTCGTGTCATGGGCAAAACGGCCGGTCAACAACACCATAAAGAAGGGTGTGAACCCGGTCGCGCGGCTCGGCGTGGTCCGCAGACTCAGAGCACCGGGCGGCTCGGCTACCCAATACTGCGAAATGCTCGAGCCGATCAAGATCCGCGGCTTGAGTCCTGAAGGATCATGCCGTTAGTGCGCCGACCGCCGTTAGTCCGCGATGGGCTCTGCTGCCCAATCGACACGGATGTTGAAGTCGCCACGATGAACTCGAGAAATTCCTTCCCCGTGAACTGTGTTCGTTGTCGGTGATGATGGAGTTTGGGACTCCAAACCTAAAAACGATGTCGCGAAGAAGATGGCGCTTGTACCGGCGTGGCGCCACGACCGCTTGGCCTCTATCCACTTGGTGAACTTGTTCACCGCGACGAGTAGGTGGGTGAAGCCCGGGCGCTCGAAGGCCGACCAAATCGAGTCCCCGAACGGCAAAAGGCCACGTGATGGGGATCGTCTCAGAAGTTTGGCCGGCGAGATGCGTCTCACGAGCAAAGAACTGCATCCTTCACAGTGCGCACGATATGCTCGGCGTCCGACTGCGGGCCGCATGGAAACCTGTCGAAAGGCCTTTCCACAAGAGATCGGGTGCTGCGCAAGACCGCAGACTACTGTATGTCGTCCAGTTGTTTATTTTCCTTGGTCGGTCAAGATACATTTTGGAGGACCGAGGGACTCTTTGTAAGAGGTCCGCCGATCAGACGAAGATTTTGCCTCCGGGCGAGGCGCGGCCTCGGTCTGGTCGGGAAGTGATCCGTCCGTCAAGCGGTCGATGTAGGGCCTCCTCGATCGGACTCAAGTGCTAGCACACCGCGGCAGATCCGCCAAGTCTTCGCCCGATCCGCGGCTTGGCCGGGCGGCCATCGGCCGATTGGTCGGTGGCGCCACCGCCGAGTCCACCGACAAAGGCCGCGAGGGAGGTCGAGACGAAGATCCGGGCGGGACAGGCTCTCTGCTTTGGGCAAGATTGGCAGGGTGATCGGCCTGCGCCATTGTAGCGTCGATTGCTATGGTGAAGCTCGAAACCCTTGAACTGGCTTCTCGAGCCGGGCGTGCTTTTCGACAAGACGCGTTACGCGGGCGCCTCGGGCTCGCAGCCATCATGACTTGGTCGACGACAAGCTTGGAGTCCCGTGACGAGCGGCGAGCACCGAGGTCTGGCGGTGCCGATCCGAGACCGCTGACGAGCCTCGTGACTTCGGCGAATGTTGTTGGTCGCGATGAAGAACAACCTAATGGCGTATGAAGCTCGCTGTTCAGTGGGGAGATGATGACGACTCCCGCTACCGCGCCATTCCTGGTGTAAGACCGTGAAGTACATTGTCCAAGACTTTCGGGTCTCTGACCGATGGTGGTGCTCAGCTTTGTCCCACTTGGCGACGAAGTCCGCGAGCTCGCGACTTGATCGCCGCCGAGGGACGTATATTATGCCATGGCCGCTAAGCTCGAGCGCCCATTTGGCTATCCTTCCCGAGGCATCGCGATTGTGGATGATCTCGCCTAGTGGGACGTGGTCACCACAAAGGATGGCGTGTTGATCGAAGTAGTGAACGAAGTTTCCTGCTGCGATGAGCACCGCGTGAGTAACTTACGCTGTGGGGTACCGAGTCTTGACCTGGAAAGTACCTCATGATGAAGAGACCGCCGCTGTACCATGAGCTCACGGCCTTCTTCCGCCGCTTCCACCACGAGGGCCGCGGCGACGACGGTAGTGGCAAACGTAGAGGAGCGCCGTTCACCGTGCCGGGCGATCAGATCGGAGGCGAGGACAGGAAGGCCTTCAAGCGGGTGAGGGCCTCACGAGCCTCGGTGTCCAATCAAGCGGTCGGATTTCTTGAGCACCAGAGCGGCATTCGCGTTCCGCGAGGCGAGACACAAACGACTCAAAGCCGCCAGCATCCGGCCACCTGACCCCTTTGAGGTTGCCGACCGGCCCATCCTCGCGATCGCCGAGATCTTCTCCCGATTGGCCTCGATGCCTCGCCAGACGATGAAGCCTAAGAGCTTTCCTTTGGGGACCCCAAGACGCACTGCTGGTTGAGCTTTATGCGAAACCGTCGAAGGTTCGCGAAAAAGTCTTCTAGGTCGGCGATAAGGTCGTCACCTTTTCGGTCTTTACGACAATATCGTCGACATATGCCTCAACGTTGCGGCCGATCTGGTCATTGAAGCACGCTTGCATACATCGCGGTATGTAGCGCCCGCGTTCTTTCAGCCGAAGGGCATTGTGACATAGCGAACGAGCCGAACGGAGTGATGAAGGAAGTCGCGAATGGTCGGACTCCTTTAGCGCAACTGGTGGTAGCCCGGTAGGCATCCGAAAGGAAAGAGACTCGCACCACGGTGGAGTCGATGACTTGGTCGATGCGAGGTAAGGAATGGGTCCTGGGGCATGCTTTGTTGAGACTCGTATAGTCAACACACATTCTCCATTGCCCGTTCTTCTTTTTTACAAGCATCTGAGGTTGGCTAGCCACTCGGGTGGCGCACCTCTTTTTACGAACCTGCCGCCAAGAGTTTGGCGATCTCCTCCTATAACCTGCGCGCTTTCCTCGTCGAGCGGCGCGGGCGTGGGCGACGGGCTTTGAGCCCGGTCGGACGCTCAGGAGTGCTCGGCGACCTCCTTTGAATGCTGCGGCATGTCGGAGGACCTCCATGCGAAGACATCTTTGTTAGCGCGGAGGAAGTCGACGCGCGCTTTCCTATTTGGCGGGAGCGTGGCTCCGACCAAGACGGTCTTGGTCGGATCACGAGGATCGACCGTGACCTCCTTCGTGTCCTCGGCGATTTGAAGGATCCCCACCGATTTGTCGGATTCGGGGACGGACTCGCGGCTTCTTCCCGAGCTTGTTGAGTTCGCGCAGGCAACGATCGCCGAGGCGAGCTCGCACTGCCGCGCCGGCAGCTGAAGGCAAAAATTTGGAAGGACGATGCATGTGATGACTCCATGCGTCCGCATCTTCGACGAGGTAGGCGAGTGGGATCGCCATGAACTTGGCGTAGCATGGCCTCCCAGATGGCGTGGTAGGCCGGAAATCCACGACCTCGAAGGTGAGGGTCTCGGTGGAAGTTTCCGGCCTCGAAGGTGACGGGCGTGTCGACTGCCCGAGCGATGGGCTTGGCGCCGGGATGACGCCATGGAAAGGTGCCTTGCTTGGCCGGAGGCTTGAGCGCGGGACCCCATAGCGTCGAACGCCTCAACGTAGAGGATGTTAAGGCAGCCGCTTCGTCCATCAAGACCTTCGTGAGGCGCCGTTCGACGACGGGTCGACCACCGCGGTACCTCCCGGTGTGGACGCGATCGGGTGATCGGTTCGATCAAAGGTGATCGGAACTCAGACCATCAAGATATTGGGGACACCCGCGGACGGTGTGGACCTCGTGCGAAGCGAGCTTGAGTCGACGCTTATCGGCGTAGCAAGCGCGTCGTCCTCCGAAGATCATGAGGCACCGTCGGCTCGGGGAACTCGTCGTTGCCTTCTTCTCCGCCGTTCGCGGGCCGCGGGCTTCTTTCCTTGCTCAGCGGCGTGGTGGGGACGCTGAGAGAGATAGCGCCAGACTTCGCAGTCCCGGTACTTGTGCTTGACGGAGAACCCATGGTTCGGGCATGGGCCGTCCATCAATTTCTCGAAGTGGTCGGGGGCGACGGTCGGCCGCGCCTGCTGCTTGGCAGGGCGGTCGACCGTGGCGATTCACTTGGTCTCACGGATCGCTTCCGTGCCGCCTGGCTTGTCGAGCGGTGGAGGAGACGATTTGGACGCCGGGCTCTTGCTGGCCTTCCTCCTTCGAAAATAGCCCCTACGGCCTCCTCGCCGGAGGCGTGGTTGGTGGCGATGTCGAGGAGTTCCTTGGTGGTCCTGGGCTTGAGGCAGCCCAGCTTGTGCACCAAGGCCTTGCAGGAGGTGCCGTAGATGAAGGCTCCCACGACATCGGCGTCGGAGATGTCGGGGAGCTCGTTGCACTGGCGGGAAAACCGCCGGATGTAGTCCCGGAGGGTTTCCACAGCTGCCGTTTGCGCCCTTCAGTCCCAGTGAGTTTCTGTGGCGCCAAGTGCCACGAAGTTACCGACGAAGATTCTTCAAGTCGGCCAGTTCTGACAGTTTTGGCGGCAGTACTCGAGCCAAAGCTCAGCCGAGTCCGCGAGGTAGATGGGGAGGCTTGGATGATGAAGAGATCATCTGTCGCTCCCACCCGCATGCGAGCCGTAATCTTGAGCAGACACCGGGTTGGTGGCCGGTGTACTTGGCAATGTTGGTAGGCGCCCGGATCGGGCGGAAATCATCTGGCGGATCTTGGCAAAAAGCCGTGGTCCAGACCATCGGGGCTCGGGTCTGCGTAGTGGCGCCACCATCCGCACGTGAGTGGGCGGAGTCTGGCATCTTTCCCGCGCCATCTTCGCGCGCGAGGTGGCGCGATGTCGTAGGCATTAGCGAGGCGCGCACCGGGAAAGTGCGTGAGGCCTGGGTGGTTCATGGCGGGCGTGCTTGGTCGCACTCCACTGGCCTGGGCATAGCAGACGGGCCAGTGGCGGAAGTAGCGCCGGCGGTGGTAGGCCGGAGGCTGCATGTCTTTGAGACGGCGGCGCTCCACCAGCCCCAAGGTTACGGTAGGTAGCTCCGCCTCGGGTTTTCTTAAGGCCTCTGAAAGATTGCGGCCGCAGCCCACGCTTTGGCTCGCGTGAGGGAAAAGCTGGCGCCGCCGATTACGCCCCGACTTGTGGTGCTCTTGCGCGCGCGCCGCGCGTTGTCGCCCGATTTATGCGGGCTCGGGCTCGCCTCGCCTGTGTCGGCTCGAGCCGGCCGAGCTCGACCGCCGCTCCTCGAGCTCTCGCGTTGCCGTTGGAGCTCGGGCGGTGAGCTCGAAGGCGTTGGCCAAGGCTAGCGGTATTCTCTTGTGCCTCAACATGCCGGACGGGGACCGCTGCGTGGCCGCGTGGCTACGACTAAATCGCCGTGTGCCCGCCACGTTGCACTCGCGAGTGCCGCCATGGCGGGATACTCAGCGTCGAGCCGGAGCCGTGGGTGGAAGAGTCTTCCAAAGAACTCGTGGGACGAGGTTGGCATGTAGCCGCCATCGCCACCGATCGCGAGCCCACTGGGGTGACATGGTCACCGCCCGGCCTCTGGGAGTTCACGCCCGACGGCGAGCACTCCTCGGGTTCCGCCGGGCCGCAGGGCGCCCAAGCCGGAGCTTAATGGTCGCCGGAGAGGGCGCAAGCTCTCGTGGCGCGTCTTCCGGAGACGGCGGGGACGAAGCGTGAGCCCTCCCGTCGGGGTGACGGCCAAGTCGGAGCCGGCGGATCCGGTTCCCGGCAGTCATGCCGTCGCGAGAGGTGGATGCCATCGAGGAGATAAACGGAATCCGGAGATGGTGATGAAGACGCGCCGAGGCCCCCTACCGGGCGCGCGCCAACCGTCGGCGCGGAGGGCCTTGGCAAGTAAAATTTGTAAGTCTAGGGGTCGCTGTTCCACTCCACGAATGGTTGACTCGTGAGTCCAAGATGTATCTTGGTTCGGCCGAAGGTCCCTACTCCGGTCGTGTGTGGTGGTGTTGTATTACTCTTGAGTATGATGATCGCACAAAGTTTTACAAGCGAGAATGCCAATGGCTTAGCGAGAGGAGTTTGATACGCTCTCTCCCTTTCTTGTTCTTGCTCGTTGCCCTCTGAATCGTTTAGCCCCGCCTCCTTTTATACGTATGAAGGGCAAGGTGTTACATCGAGAGTCGAGGAAGCAGGTGACTCACGCTAGGAGCTCCGGCCCTTCGTCCTGTGGGTAGTCGCCACCCGCCTTGCCCATGCCGGGTTGGTAGCCTTGGTGGTCGGAGGTTAGGTATTTCCGGAAGTAGCGTACTTTGCCTCCGTGATCCTTACGAATGCCGACGTCGAGGTGCGTGACTGGTCTTTGCCTCGGAGGGAGCGTGGCGCTCGTCAGACGTGGCCGGTTGATGGGGTCGGAAGCTTTGTCTTCTGATCCACCAGATCTTCTTGGGAAGGAGCCACCGCCTCGTATAGTCGCTCGATTGACCTTATCCGAGGTACATGGCGGTAGGCGTGAGGACGACACGCGGCACTCGGCGCTCACCACCTTGGTTTGGTTGGAGTCGGAGATCCCGCCCGCCAAGAGGGGTCGGGAGCTGGCCGTCTGGTCGGATTCGCTTCCCGGCGGTCGAGCGGATGCCTTTGTGATCTCGCAGGTGATTCTTCGTGGCGGCGGGCCGCGGCTACTGCTAGTGGAGATATGCTTGAGGTCTTGGCTGTCGCCGGGCCGTTGGGGTATCCTTTTTAGTAGTATTCGTCATATTTAGTGGGCGTAAAATCAGTCGGACAATTAGAAAAATCGGGGAATAAATATTGCTGTATGAAGTGTAGTATTTATGTGACATGAATGGATTGTTAGTTCGGTGAAACGAAATTTGTTAAGTATCGAAGAAATAGTACAATAACAGCACTGTTATTAGTAAATCAATTAGTACCGTCTAGCACTAAAAAATATGGCAGTACTACTAACATCCGTGTTACGTAAAATATCGGCGTATTATTTTTATAATATTGTGAAACAAGGAGTACGTATGAATGATAGTGTTGGTAATATTGTAATGGTATGTTGTTTTTTGTATTGTTATTCGGCTTACTGTTTGAGGATTTAATTTGGTAAGCGTAAAATAAGTCGGACAATTAGTAAAATCGGGGAATAAATACTGTAATATTCAGTGTAGTATTTAGTGGGCGTAACATCAGTCGGACAATTAGTAAAATCGGGGAATAAATATTGCAATATGAAGTGTAGTATTTATGTGACATGAATGGATTGTTAGTTCGGTGAAACGAAATTTGTTAGGTATCGAAGAAATAGTACAATAACAGCACTGTTATTAGTAAATCAATTAGTACCGTCTAGCACTAAAAAATATGGCAGTACCAGTAACATCCGTGTTACGTAAAATATCGGCGTATTATTTTTATAATATTGTGAAACAAGCAGTACGTATGAATGATAGTGTTGGTAATATTGTAATGGTATGTTGTTTTTTGTATTGTTATTCGCCTTACTGTTTGAGGATTTAATTTGGTAAGCGTAAAATAAGTCGGACAATTAGTAAAATCGGGGAATAAATACTGTAATATTCAGTGTAGTATTTAGTGGGCGTAACATCAGTGGGATAATTAGTAAAATCGGGGAATAAATATTGCAATATGAAGTATAGTATTTATGTGACATGAATGGATTGTTAGTTCGGTGAAACGAAATTTGTTAAGTATCGAAGAAATAGTACAATAACAACACTGTTATTAGTAAATCAATTAGTACCGTCTAGCACTAAAAAATAAGGCAGTACCAGTAACATCCGTGTTACGTAAAATATCGGCGTATTATTTTTATAATATTGTGAAACAAGAAGTACGTATGAATGATAGTGTTGGTAATATTGTAATGGTATGTTATTTTTTGTATTGTTATTCGGCTTACTGTTTGAGGATTTAATTTGGTAAGCGTAAAATAAGTCGGACAATTAGCAAGAATCATCACATAACCGTGTAGTAAAAGCCAATAACCGTACAAAATGTTAGATCCAACATGTACAAATTACTGTCATGCATGAACGCACGAGCTTGTTGCTTTTGCATACTGAATTGACAACTCCCGTGCGCCCGCTTTTTCCAATCGATTAGACAACTCACGGGCGTGTAGCTTTGTCGGACTGAGTAGACTACTCACAAGTAGCAGCTTTGTCAGGCCGAGTTTCAACTTTACCTTCCAACACTTAGTCCATACACCACTCCTTCGAGTCTACAAAAAGCCAAACCGCAAGCACACATACACAGCTCCCACTAAAACTTCACCATGGCTAGGTCCTCCAGCACAGGATTCTCGTGGACACCTGATATGAGCAGCTTAGCCCTTCATTACACGATGAAGGTTACACGAAATGGGAAAAAAGATCCGTTCAACGAGGACAACCTAAGTATAGTGGTGTCCAAATTGCAAAGGTGCCGTCCGACATTACCGAGGCATAACATGACAACCTCTAGCCTGAACCTTGTGACCACCGACGAGCTCAAGGCGCACCTGCAAGGGTGACGTCAGAGGTATTTCAAGGTATGCGAACTAGCCGACCACCTTTGCGCTTTAGGTTTCTCTACGAGACATTACAGGGTAATGATGCTGGACGACCAGTACGCAGAGCATATTAAGGTTAGTTAATTTCTATTTGTTCACCATACTAATATTTTTACCATTACCTACAAGTTCACTAATTCGTATGTTCTCGTCTTGTGTGTTAGTCATTCCCGGAAGATACAGAGTTGCTGAACAAAGATATCCCAGAATTCTTTGCAATGCAAATGCTCTTCGGCAGGGGTGTGATGCCTGGTTCACACAGAAGACGCATAAGAGAGTCTAACTTGAGGGGTAGAGGTCGACCCAGTACTATTGCGGCATCAAGTTCAAGAGGACGTTCAACCACCTCCAGAGGGGGGCTTCCTCCTAACTTTGCAAACGACGACAATGATGACGACGACGATTTCGTATCACCTAGACCTATACGTTCAAGCACTTTCACAACAGCCCGTTCAAGCACTACTACAACAGGTCATTTAAGAACCAATGCAAGAGGACATTCCACCAACACTGCAGGAGGGCTAGCTCACAATCATGCAAATTACGATGATGATGACGATTTCATGCCACCAGAGTCACGAACCTTGCGTCCACGAAGTCCTCCAAATCCAGACGATGATATTCCATCAAGCCCTCTAAGGTATCCTTACGTAGTACCCCGTCAGCCACCAATATACGATTATCCTGTTTTTGACCGTCTATTCCGACAACCATGGGCATAGAGTGTGTGGTTTTGTGACCTAGTCTTTCACCAGAGGCATATTTCTATGAAATATGTTGTATCCTAGTTCTATGAATTCGCTAACGCCCGTATGTATGTACCTGTGTTTTATTATGACGTTACAAAATGTCATACTTTTTGTAACTTACTATAGCATGATCGTCATATGTGATAATCTTCTCAGATTTTTATGAAAATATAGTTGATGTCTCAAAAACCTGCACAAGAAATTTCATAATTTATCAACGTGATTTGTTCTATTTTTCGTTTGCTTCAAACTTACTGGTCAGTGTTTCATCAAGACAGTTCTAACGTTTGAGTTTTTAAAAACATGTCGGCGTTTCGAGCACCGGCAAGTAAATTTGTAAGTCAAAGGGGCCACACGTTCCCCGTCCCTGAATGGTTAGACTTGAGAGCCCAAGGTATATACTGGTTCGGGCCGGATGTCCCTACTCCAGTTCGTTCGGTGGTGTTGTATTGCCTTAGGTGCAGATGGCTGCACAACGTTTTACAAATGAGAGCAGAGAGTTTGAACACAAGAGTATTCGCAAAGGCCTAGCGAGAAGAGCAGATCTCTCCGGCGCCCCCCTTCCAGAGGCCCCTGCCTCCCTTTATATAACTAAAGGGGCCAGGTTACATGGGAAGTTGGGAGAGGGAAATTGTTTCAGTGATGGGTCGTCGTCCGGTTTGCCCACGCTGGGTCGGTAGTCCCGTGGGCGAGGCGTTGGTCGCTGCGTCGGAAATGCGCGACCGCGCTTTCGTGAACCCGACGATGGTTGACGCCGATGCGTAACGCTGGTACCGCCTCGGGGGCGCGCCTTTGTATTGTACGTGACTGGTTGATGGGACTGGGAGCTTGACTTCAGCAGCCATTTATGCCATCTTGGGAAAGAGCCACCTGCTCCCGTACAATCACTTCGATTGTCCCCGTCCGCAGGGCACGTGGCCGTAGACTGGCGGAGGCTTTGACACGTGGCCCTTGGCGGATGTTGCCTTAATTTGATCGGAGTCGGAGGATCCTGACCCGCCGCGGGGGTCGGGAGCCTTACTTGGTCGGGGACGCTAGTCCTGATCGGTCGGGGAGGGGCGTCCTTTGTGGTCCCACGGGTCCTTTGGTCGATAATGGGCTTGAGGTAGTGCGTTCGTTATCTTGGGCCGTTGGGGTACCCCTGATATGAGTATTCGTCAAAACTCCTCGTACGTGATAATCTTCTCATATTTTTATAGAAATATAAATGATGTCCCAAAAACCTACACGCAAAATTTCAGAATTTATCACAATGGTTTGTTCTATTTTTCATCTGCTTCAAAATTTCTGATCAATGTTTCGTCAAGCCAGTTGCAATGTTCAATTTTTTAAAAATTCATCGAACTTGACAATCTCCTTATATTTTTATGGAAATATAATTGATGTCTCAAAAACCTGCACAAAAAAATTCAGAATTTATCAACGTGGTTAATTCAATTTTTTGTTCGCTTCAAACTTACTGGTGGGTGTTTTATCAAGACAGTCGTAATGTTTGAATTTTTATAAATTCCACGTACGTGATAATCTTCTTAGATTTTTATGAAAATATAACTGATGTCTCAAAAACCCACACAAAAAATTTGATATTTAATCAACATGGTACGTTTCATTTTTCGTTCGCTTCAAATTTACTCGTTAGTGTTTCATCAAGACAGTTGTAATGCTTAATTTTTAAAAATTCCTCATATGTGATAATCTTCTCAAAATTTTATGGAAATATCATTGATATGTCACAAACCTCCACAAAAAATTTCATAATTATTCAATGTCGTTACAGTCCGATAATTATTCAATGTGTTACAATCCCCTACGGCCCCACTGCCTTGCAGCGCCCACGCGCCTCGCCAGGCCCCACCCAGCGCCGCCTCGCCACGCTCCCCCGGGCCACTCAGCACTCACCCCACGCGCCAGCCCCCACGCGCCTCGGCCACCCCACGTGCGGGCCCACCACCGCGAGATCCAAAAAAAAAATCTCGCGGACTGAGTGCGCTGGACGTCGGCGAAAAAATAAAATAAAAATTCTCGCGTTCGCAGTCCGCTGGATGTGGGGAAAAAAATAAAATAAAAAAATTCCGCGCATCTGAACCGCTCAAATAAACTGTTCGAGGGCTACATTTGCAATTTCTTTCGATGAGAGATTATTCGTGAAAAAAAAAATTTTAGCAGGCTACAACAGTAAAAATTTCGTGAGAAGGCTAGGAGCTCTGAAGCTTCGTTGTTGCTGCCCTATCCTATTACTTTGTTACTGTTGGTTGCGTCGCAACTTGGAACCCAAACCAAAATCAGCTGCTGCGGCGCCGTGAAGTGGTTCGCTAAACTGTGTGCCGTGTGCGCATTTAGGCTGGACTGGGATCGCCTATGCCTATCCCTGCACAGCCATGAATAGGAAGGATGCATGTGTCTCACGGTGCTTATAACCTCAACTGGGTCTCTCCTCCCTTTTCTTCCGTACTTGCCTGTACCCTTCGGCCTTCGCCCAGTTGCCACTGCCACTACCACACCAAACTGGCTGAAAACGTGAAACTACCGATGAAGCAGCATGCATTGCGTCGCCTCGCCTCGCCAATAGAAGCCATTTCTTAGCGGTGCCGTTGGGGCCTGGGGTGGCTGGTTTGCGAATTTTTATCCTAATTGATATTTCTTAATACACATATGACATATGTCACCTATCACACTCTTCTATCATAGTAGATCGTTGGCACTGTAGTAACTTTCGTTAGCACAACACGTTCGAAGGGTCCACCATAGCAAACGAGCTATCGCTGTACCCGAGTTCGACTGGAAGATGGGGTCTGTTGCCAGGAAGCTGTTGTGATGCCGGCGATCTGCCGCAGTAGACGATATGTATCGACTGTTGATGCTTCTGTGATCGAAAAGGTGACTAGATTTATAATTTCGTTCAAAAAGAATGGTCCAAGATGAAAAAAGTGTAGGAGGGCTAAAGATGAAAAAAGACGTGTAGAAGAGCCAAATACACTGAGGCTTCGATTTACGTAGGGAGCTTTTATGCTGCAGCGACGTACATGTTGTTGTTCGTTTCTAGCTCAACACGTTGTCCGCCGGCTGACCTCACCAATCTGACTATGACACGTGAGTGTATCGCCAATCCATTGAGTTTTTTGCCAGCTGGCTCATTTTTTTTTACAATTTTAGTCTCTATTCGACGAAATTGCAAATCTAACTTTATCTCGATCGCAGAAAATATTGAAAAACAATACGTGTCATCTACCATAATATAAGAGCACGATAGATATCTATCACGGTATAAAAGCACGAAATATATCTATTATAATGGAGAAGACATCGTATTTATAATCTTGTTGGTACGAGGACCGAACTTGCATAGAAAAAATCGAGCGGCCAGAGAAAAATATTGCGCACCTGCGGATTCATGACCCAAAACTTCTCGTCTCCTTTCCCTCGTTGCTGTTCCTACCTTTTGATTTGACACTATCAGGCGTGTGCTGTCCCGAGTCCCGACACACTGGCCACTGTGACACACACGCGTCATCTTACCCGCCTATTTTGTTTGATCCTTATGTAATGACTGTATTTTGTTTCTTGAATTGGTCCTTGATCTATGATACACTGTAGCTTTTATTACTTCATCAAGATTTACTTTGGGCTACCAATACGAAGTGTCGACTGATGGCTGCTTTTGTTATTATATAACTTGTTATAATTGGCATTTATTTATGTGATTTGATTCACCATATATTACTCAACGTATGCATGTGTTATCCGTATATTCCTATCTGTTTCGGATCCGAATTCGCCACATATCCAACCCGTATCTGTATCCCGAATTATCCGGATTCGTATCCGGATCCGAATCCGGGAAAAAAATATGGGTTAGGATACGGGAAGAGTAATATCCGCCCATATACGACCCGTTTTCACCCCTAGTGGCAGGGCTCTTCTCGATCTGCTAGGGTTAAGCCTTTAACTGGTATATACATCTCACGGCTCTCCATTTGAAAATGGGCCATCAAGTCACACGGCTAGCCACGCGTGATTAGTCACTAATTAGCTGTCTAGCTACTCGATTAGTCGTTCTAGTTAAGTCGAGCAGCCTAGTTATCCTTTGTATACCGACTAAACGGCTAAACGTAGATTAGTCGACGAGTTAATAATATTGGTAGATAGGCATATGTGAATGGGCACCCAATCCCAAACGTAGTATTTTGTGATATTTCCTGATACGGATACACCCAATCGGGTTTATTTTCGGAAAGGTCTTGGGCGTGATCGCCAAGAATAAGGCAGTCTGCTGCAGTTTGGGAAAGTCTTGCGATTTGGAGGGATTTCTGTATCTTACCTTATTAGTCTTTCCTATTTTGATTAGTTACCTTGTTTAGGAAACCTTTTCCTATTTTCAATTAGTTACTATGTTTTAGGGAAATTGGAAGTAATATAAGAAAGAAAAGATGGCAGAAGGGGGTACCTTTTTGTGCCAACCAATCCAGCCCAAGGCGTCGCGACGATAAAGCTACGGTGGCTCCGTTCAACCATTACCATAGGTCGCCGGCGTGCTTCCACGGCCGCGACCCAACCTTCGCGATCTGGTCTCCGACCGGGTACGCGAACCTACGAGCGAGAACATCCATATCAAATGGTATCAGAGCCGACCGGTTCTGTGTCCATGGCTTCCGTGGAAGAGCGTCTGGGAACTCTGGAGATAACGGTTGCTAGGATGGAGGCAACGGTGCAGGGAATCCAAACCACTGTTGCTGATGTGGGGAAGACCGTCGCTGACTTCATCAAGGCGGCGAGGAAGCAAAGAGTTCCGCAAGTCTCGCCGAGCAAAATTCGCAACCCTGGCTGGTGCGGAGAACCCTCTCGCGAAAGATCCGACCAAGGCGCATGGGGAACAAGGAGGATGAAGGTGGGGGCAGTGAGCAGAGCGGCCGGCGATGGGTGCCGCATGCTCCTCGATATGAGTTGCCACTGTTTGATGGGTCGGAAGACCCTTTGCTGTGGTTGCGGCAATGCGAACGTTTTGGGCGTTTGCATGAGGTGCCGGAAGAGGAGTGGGTAGAGATGGCTGGGATGCATCTGCGAGGAGAAGCTCAAGAGGTGTTGGATAATTGGGAGCAAGAGGATGAACACATCACATGGAATGAGTTCTAGGAGACCTTCCTACAAAGATTCACGCATCATTCGACCGCCGGTCCACTCGGTGATCTGTCCAATTTGAAGCAAGGCGCAAGTCAGCTGGAGGAATACACGAGGGAGTTCCAACGGCTCCTCGCGCGTACGCCGAAGATGGCCAAGGGGAATCAAATCGAATTATTCACCGCTGGTTTATCTCCCACTTTGTCGGCGGATGTGCGCCGTGATCGTCCACGTGATTTGGCCGATGCAATCGGTCTGGCACGCGAGGCGGAAAGGAGGGAAGATATTTGGATTGCCAAGGCGACACAAGTGGCGCAAGGGATGACGCCAGATTTGGTCGTAACCCCAACAAAGGGCTCGGTCCGGGGAGCATGGATAGGGGGGTCGGCGCGGCCTCCTGGTCCAGGCGCCGCAGCAGCCCAACAAGCAGCCAGGCGAGAGGGGATGTCCTCGCACACCGGCAGGACGAGCGGCATCATCTGCAACAAAGGCTGTTGTGGCTTCTACAAAGAAGATCGCAGCCCATATTGTCGCCGCCTCGGCCGGAAGAAATGGCGAACGCAGGAGAAGGGGTTGTGCTATAATTGTGATGAGGTATATTCTCGGGGACACAGATGTAAACGGCTTTTTCATTTGGAAGTCGTCAGTGAAGGTGAAGAGGAAGGTGAGGATCAAGAAGATGAACCGGCACTCTCTACCGTGGCAATGCGGGGACCCAAGCTTGGGAACACTATGCAAGTAATTTCGAGTTTGGAGGGATGAATCTGGTGGGATTAGTTGATAGTGGCAGCACACATAACTTCATTAGCAGTCATGCCGCCAAAGGTAAAGGTTGAACAATTGTCAATCCCGGTCAAGAAGTCCGTGGCAAACGAGTCTGCTTACCTGTTTTAGGAGGTCGCTCGGAAGCACGATTTACCATCAGGGGGCATTCTTTGTCTTTGCGCTTTTTATGGTGATTCCTCTAGAAGGATTTGATGTGGTTTTGGGTGTTCAGTGGTTGAAAGAGTTGGGAGACATAAGTGGAATTTTGATTCACTACAAATGACCTTCCACTTTGAGGGCAAGAGTTGAATCAAGGGGAGAGGAAATGTAAGGGTGGTTTGTCAAGCGCGCAGCCTTATGAAGGAAGAAGAGGACCGCATTGCAGGACATTTTAAATGAATTTGATGATCTGTTCAGGAACCACGTGGTTTACCTCCTCGCGCCATTGTGATCATCTGATTTGTTTGAAGGAAGGATCGATCCGGTTGTCGCTCGACCGTGATCGACATCCCCATCGCCAAAAGGATGAAATTGAAAGGCAATGTGAAGAGATGCTGGCTCGGGGCATTATTCGCCTAGCAGATCCCCATTCTCTTCACCAGTGTTGCTAGTACGCAAGGAGGATGGTTCTGGAGGTTTTGCGTGGACTACCGGAGCTCAATGCGAACACCATCAAGGATAAATTTCCAATACCAAAGGGTGGAAGAACTGCTTGATGAATTGCATGGGGCCACATTCTTTACCAAGTTGGATTTGCGATCCGGTATCACCAAGTCCACATGTGCCAAGAGGACGTTGAGAAGACGGCTTTCCGGACACACCATGGCCACTTTGAGTCATTGGTTATGGCGTTTGGATTATGTAATGCTCCTTCAACTTTTCAAGCTCTTATGAATGAGGTCTTAGCCCGGTTCCTTCGCAAATTTGTGTTGGTTTTCTTCGATGATATTCTAGTGTACAGCTCCACTTGGAGGGCACATCTTCAGCATCTCCAGTTGGTCTTCGCCCAACTTCGCCAACATCAGTTATATTTGAAGAGATCTAAGTGTGCTTTTGCTCAAAGGAAGGTGGGGTATCTTGGGCATATTATTTCAGCAGAGGGTGTGGAGGCAAATCCTAACAAGGTACAGGACATTGATCGCTGGCCGCTTCCTTTATTTGTGGGGGATGTACGGAGTTTCTTGGGCCTAGCAGGCTATTATAGGCGCTTCATTCATCATTATGCATCAGTTGCGGAACCTCTCACTGATCTTCTTCGTCGTCGGGACTTTAAGTGGACTGTGGAGGCTGAAAATGCATTCCGGCGTCTAAAAGAAGTCTTGCAATCTGCTCCTGTGTTACAACTGCCGAATTTTTCCATTCCTTTTGTGGTGGACTGTGATGCTTCCGCCTGACGGCATAGGAGCAAATGTTACAACAAGAAGGTCATCCAAGTGGCTTATTATAGTCGGAAATTGGCGGCCTGACATATGAAGCTCGCCGCTTATGAGCGAGAGCTTATTGGGTTGTTAAAGCAATCCGACATCGGAGGCCAGATTTGTGGGGGCGCCTGCTTGTGGTGCGGACAGATCATGCAAGCCTAAAATATCTCCTTGAACAAGCTTTGGTAACGCCTCCTCAACAACATTGGCTAAGTAAGTTAATGGGGTTTGATTTTTCTGCTGAGTATAAACCCGACGAGCCAATGTGGCGGCGATGCTTTGTCACGCCTTCATGAATCTATGAGCAATTATGCAGTTTATATCCATGCCAGCGGATCGGCTCAGGAAGGACAATTGGGAGGCAGACCTTGCGTGGGGATCCGGCAATCCAGGTAAATGGCACTTGCAATTGATGGCCGTGGCAAAGAAATGGCGAAGCCTCTAATCACCACGAGCAAGTGAACCATTATAGCCGGCGGAGGCGGCAAGTGAGGCGGATCGCAAGAGGTTGTGGGTAGTGCGAAATGGACTTACGTATTATAAAGACCGGCTCTATATTCCGGCAACATCCCCATTGTGTGCCGAGGTAGTAGCCGCTACCATGATGTGACACACGAGGGTGTATAAAACCTTTCATCGGATTAAACAGAGTTTTTTCTCGGGAGGGCTGCGAAAATCGGTGGAGGAATATATTCGCAATTGCTTCATTTGTTAACAACATAAGGCTAGCACTTTAGCTCCTGGTCTTTTACAACCTTTGCCGAGGCCTCACCACATTTGGGCGGATGTGTCAATGGATTTTGTGGTGGCCCTTCCTAAGTCTCATGGTAAAATGATTCTCTTGGTGGTGGTAGATCGCTTATCTAAATATGCTCATTTTATTGCTATCAAGCGCCCGGCTACAACAATGGCGACAAGTCGCGGATCCGTTTTTTGACCAGATTGTACGGCTTCATGGGATGCCCGAGTCAATTGTTTGGATCGGGACCCGGTTTTCACTAGTACATTTCGCGTGATCTTTTCAAGAGATGTGGCACACGATCGCTTACTTTCTTCTTCAGATCATCCACGCATCGATGGTCAAACGGAAGTGGTTAACCGAACTATTGAGATGTATCTGCGTTGTCTGACGGCGGAAAGACCTTCGACATGGGTAAAATGGTTACCTTGGGCGTAATTTTGTTATAATTCTTCCTATCATTCGCAAGCCGCGACCCATTTGAATTGGTGTATGGTCGACCACCTCCTTCTTTGGTGCCGTATAGTCAGGGAGCAACCAGGGTGGACGCTGTTGATTGTCAATTGGTTGATCGGGATGAATTATTGCATCAGGCTCGATATAATCTATTGGTTGCGCAAAATAGAATGAAACAACGATATGACCTTCATCATCGTGAGGTGACATTTGCTGTTGGGGAGTGGGTTTGGTTGAAATTACAAAGTCACCGGCAATTATCTCTTCGCACAGATCAACCCCATAAGTTGGGCCCTAAATATTTTGGACCTTATCAGGTGATTAGCCGCGTTGGACATGTGGCTTACCGTTTGGAGCTTCCAACCACAGCTAAACTCCATAATGTTTTCCATGTTTCCATGTTGAAACCTTTTAAAGGGACTTCGCCTGCAGAGACTCCAGCGTTGCCTGAGGATGTTTCTCATCCCTCACCAGATTTGGCACACTCTATTCCCTATCAGATTTTGGCCCAACGTTTTATTAAAGGACATCGCCAATTTTTGATTCAATGGTCAGGAGAAGAGCTTGAAGCGGCTACTTGGGAAGATGCCTTGGCATTTAG
Organism: Otatea glauca; assembly: GCA_036346275.1. NCBI lineage: Eukaryota > Viridiplantae > Streptophyta > Magnoliopsida > Poales > Poaceae > Otatea > Otatea glauca. Next base: position 204,609 of record JAYEVK010000106.1, read on the forward strand.
AAGATCATATCCAGATTTCAAGCTTGAGGGCAAGCTTGATTTGGAAGGGGGGAGTATTGATACGGATACACCCAATCGGGTTTATTTTCGGAAAGGTCTTGGGCGTGATCGCCAAGAATAAGGCAGTCTGCTGCAGTTTGGGAAAGTCTTGCGATTTGGAGGGATTTCTGTATCTTACCTTATTAGTCTTTCCTATTTTGATTAGTTACCTTGTTTAGGAAACCTTTTCCTATTTTCAATTAGTTACTATGTTTTAGGGAAATTGGAAGTAATATAAGAAAGAAAAGATGGCAGAAGGGGGTACCTTTTTGTGCCAACCAATCCAGTCCAAGGCGTCGTCGACGATAAACGGCCGGTGGCTCCGTTCAACCATTACCATAGGTCGCCGGCGTGCTTCCACGGCCGCGACCCAACCTTCGCGATCTGGTCTCCGACCGGGTACGCGAACCTACGAGCGAGAACATCCATATCATTTCCCGACATGAACAAGGTTAGAAGAGAGAGCTCAGCAGCCAGCAGCACTGATAATCCCAACAGATACGAATAGTAGCAAGGAGATATCGTGCACATGCAGATGGATGGAGTGGAGCAGTACGGCCAAAGGAGCAGCTGGACAAGTTGGGAATTTCAGAACTTAGGAACTGCACAGCCTTTATTTTCCTTTAAACCACAACAGATGTAGGGAAGGATTGCTATGTATGTACCATCTAGTACTCTGCACGGCCTACATATTTCTGGATACCGGTAATTCTTATTACAATCTATGCTCATAAATGGATAAATGGTATACTGCCCTTGCCTTGAAACATCAGCACCTCCTGCCCGCATCGAACGTCCACCGCAATAAACCTGGCCTGGGACAGCCTGTTGGCGTAAGTGGTTACGAGCTGCAGCTGTCCAGCCTCTCCGAATACGGCAAGAATGCTGGCCCAAGCTTGAGCACAACAGCCTGCAATGCAGCACAGGATAACCTGATTGTAGCTAATTTATGGGGATTACTCGAGAAAAATACGATGTGGAAAGTACATGCTGCAGGAGTTTTTAAGGTCTCTGCCTGTTTCATGCTAGTCTCTTGTTGTTTTTCCCCCTTGGTGAGTTCATCCATGTATGTGTTAAGCAGCAGTGTAGCACAGATAGAGAAAAGGCACAATCAGGATTCAGGATGCACACATGGCCCGAGCAAGGTCTTTCAATCCAAGGCTCAAAGAAATGCAGAGGGCAGAAAAGTTTGATGTCGACTTGGATCCAAATAAAGGTACGCATGAACTGAGCCGTCGTCAGTTAAGACTTTCGAGGAGTTTGGCCCAGATAACTGAAGGGGGTTAGGTCAGCCCAAATTTACATCAACGAAATGCTACTGAATTTCTGAACAAATTGAGTTGTGCTACTGGGAGTCTTGGAGACGCTCACCGCCTCAACACTATAGCTATAGTTCTTATGCGAATTTTAGCCAATATAGCTCAACAAGGGCCTTACCCATTGATCTTTCCCTGAACAGATGAGGTTTGGGGAAAAAAATACTGAGCTTTTCAGGCTGATTCCTAGCACAACTTACAGATAATGTGTACATGCATGCAAGGCCTGGACAATTACAAAATATGCACAGGGAATTCTTGCTATTTAAAAAAAAATATTTCTAACTTTTTCCATGGCCTTTTGCTATCAGGAATTTTGGGGGAGATGAAAGAATAAGAACAAGTTTTATAAGAAAATAGCGGCTAATCTTAAACACAATCTATAAAGAGTAAATTTCATAAAACTACAAGTTTCTTGTACAAACTATAAAAAATCTACATGTTTTAGCTCCTATTTCACAAAACTATAGATTTTAGAGAACTTGTGTGAAATTTACTCATCTATAAAAGGAAGTGGGAATGAATGAACCTTGCGAACAGATGGACTATGGTTTTCAAAAGCATCCAAGAGTGCAGGAAGAAATGTTGACAAACGAGTCATAAGGTCGTCCTGTGATAATCGAATCACAAGTTCACAACATAATCTGACGGATTAGCCTGGTACAACTACTGATGTTAACACTGAGCACGGGCCATGTGACCGCACACAATATCGACACACATCAACTGTAAAACTTGGAGGGATGATGGTTACCTTGCTCAAACAATTGATGATGATAAGAAGAATTTTCTCATCATGGCAGGTCAACTGAGAAGCAATTGCCTGTATATTTTAAATGAGAAACAAAAGATGGTAACAACTGTGAAAAAAGGAAAAACAAAAGGAACACCAACAATTTGTCCATGGCGTCTATCAATTCAAGTCCAAAGAGTATCCATCCATAAGACTAACAACATATGAAACAGGCTTTACCCCAGGGCGTCTCAATGGATCAAATTCAGTAACAACAGTTGTCAAGCAGATATGGGCTTGGTTTACAACCTGCAATGACAACGACATAAAGGCTTGCGAGGGTAACTCTATGGTTGCGTCAGAAAGTGCAAACCGAAAAGAGCACTGCCAGTGTAGTACCTTCAAGGCAGCATCTTTGGTTGCATTCATCAATTTAACTATAAGAGTCTCCATAAAATTTTCCACTGCCTTTCTCTCGATTACATGGCCATAGCAGGTGTCATTTCCATGGAAGGTCACATTAAATGATGGCACATAAAGAACACAGGCACTCGCTGTTAAGTGATTTCAGAGGCAGACAATTGTTTTTCAAGAATTTCAACCAAAAGAGAGAGCGCAAGCTCTCTGGTGGATTCATCTGGGTCATCAAGCATCTCAAGAAGAGAAGAGGACATCTGGTGTAAATTCTGAAAAAAGGAACAGGTAAGGTGACATCACTGCCAACAAACCTATCCACGGGAGGAGTTAAAAATCAATATAAGGTGAACAAACAGACCAGTAGTCTGATCTAACCTTGATTGACCACACAGAATGATTGTTCGCCTGCGTCCTGTATATCAAAAATGATCTCTGTTATCTAACTACCTACAAGAATCCACAAATGACTCAACTGTGGCCGAAATGGGAACAAGCTCAAAAATAATGATAAAACAAAACATCAAGCAGGTCAGTCAAATAGTTAGAGACCTGATGATACGTCTGGGAAGTGGGAAATGCTTGGCTCATGATCCTGACAGTTATTCATCATGACATCCTTATTTCTGATTGCTATGCCCAGTTCGCTCATATTTGGTTCGTCAGATTTCTTCATGTTGCTCCCCTCCTTGCTTGGACTCTCAACAGTGTTTCTGATATCACACTATAATCAGATCTTCTAGGAGACCATCACGGTTCGTCAGATTTCTTCATGTTGCTCCCCTCCTTGCTTGGACTCTCAACAGTGTTTCTGATATCACACTATAATCAGATCTTCTAGGGAGACCACTCCTTGACCTTGTCGTACTAGACTTTTTGTCCATCATTTCAGTTTTGTGACCATAAGCTTCATTACCAGATTCAATATTCCCTGTACGGCGCTCACTGGAGTGCTGAACTAAATACATCATCAGCTTTAACATAATTAGATTGATATGCCGCAAGCTGCTGGGGTTTATTTTGCTTTCGGATGAAACCTTTAGCATAAGGTTGATCTGTAGCAGCAAGGGGAGCGGATGCTGGCACCTTTTGTCTATGTCTCCTTTGCTGCAATAACTCTTCCAAGTCGCTCTCTATCGTAGGAATTAGCTTCTTCATTGCCCGTCTAAGTCGCTTTTGTTCTTCCATTGACAAGCTAACCAAAAATCTTAACATGGATTCAGGATCATAATGAGAATAGATTGATGAGAAACGAACCACCTCAACCTCTTTTAGTTTGTTGTTTTTATCCTCGAACAAAAGAGCTACTTTTCCAAGCCATGGCTTAAGGAAACTGCTGCTAGAATAGCTGTCAGAATTGACTGCATTTTACAAAAGAGGCATTTGCAAACTCAAGAACTGCCAGTCTTGACTTGGGAGATTTCTGCTCATCTAGTGAACGAAGTACAGAAGGTAATCAATGGAATAGCTTTCACCTGCAAGTTTAAAAAAAAGCTAAGCATTGCTGCTTGATTGATTCCTTTGGATCATTTAGTGAGGTGAGTCGCTTCCGGGGCGTTGGACGCCTAGAAGGCACCTAGATGACAGTTAGGCGACCAATAATATACTCGCAGCCGCTCACCTCTTCTTGTGCTCGCTCGCTCGCTCACTTATGGCTACGACATATCCATAGTATGCCATTATTACTCCATCCATTCCTTCTTCTTGCAACCAACGATCTAAGATCCACCAACCTACCCACCTGTGGCGGTGGCAACCCACCACCACCCCAAGTGACGTCGCCTCTGCCCATAGTTACCGATACACCGCGCCTGGACTCACTTGTTGACGAGCTCCTCTTCCTCATTCTTGATCGCGTCGCTGCCGCCGACCCGCACGCCCTCAAGTCCTTTGCCCTCACCTCCTGCGCATGCCACGCCGCCGAGTTGGATCGACCCACCTTGAGAAATTTACGAGAGCGTTGTAATCTTACTTATCATTAGTTAGTCTCATATACAATTTGTATGCTATATCCTTAAACTTGAGGTTGACGCATGTACTCGAGATGTATAACGACTTGCTTAGGGGGTTGTCAAACGTTACTCCATAACTGAGTAGTTATAAAGGTGGCTTTCGGGTTTGTCGTGAAGTATGCTGCGAGGCATGGTCGATCAAGATGTGATTTGCCCCTCTATATAACGAGAGAGATATCTATAGGCCTTTCGTGTGGTCAGATTCTGAAAATGCATAATCATGCTACTCGCTATTAAAGAGTTAACCGTAGTCGGGGATTCCGGGTCATATAATTAAGAAAGAGTGATCGAGCTAACTAAATAAGGATAGCACATACTAACCTTGAGTTTGACCGATATTATGAGACAAAGAAAAATGCATATAACTAAGCATTGTTAATGTTCGTTCGATGTGATCTTTACATATAATCAGGAGTCGGCATGTCTTGTTAGGGACTGCTACCGATTAATAGTCGAGTAAGAGTATTCGGATCATATCCAAGTATACATGAAACTATAAGGTCACATGCTTAAAGGGTTGGAATTAATTCGGATAGTGATTCGAATTCTGACGACTTCGAGTTTTTAATGGGCCTTTAATATAGAGACCCATTATTTGATGTCTATATAAAAGGAGGGAGTGGTGGTTTTAGGGTTAAGAGACATCATAGCAATTTCAAAATTCTCAAAACCCTAGTCGCCACACCTCCTTCGGCAAAAACCGCGCAGCCGACGTTGGCACTCTAGCGCCGTACATGTGAATACCTTGGAGGCGTTGCTGCAAAGCTTTAACGCTAGGACGATCAGCAACTTGTGACGGTGACGAGGACGATCCGCATCCTGTGATGGTCATGAGGAGCTGTTGGAAGAGGCTCGAGACTAGTACGACTACAACCGCATCAACGCACTACGTCCACTCTATGTATATCTAGTGGTAATTTCGTGATCTATAATTTACAGTAAATTATTGATCACGTGATAATTTTTTTTAAATTTAGGCTATAATAGTCTACCCGTTTCCCTTCAATTACTCCTCAACGATCTGGGGATTTTCGAAGGCTCTAGCTGCCAACCGGCGTAGATTAACAGTGCGAACATGTGCGGCATCTTGGTTGAAGCTGTTGCCGAGATGAATTGTTCAATGAACAAGGTAGTTGCTATATGGGAGAAGCTGAGCCTTGTGCTGTTCTTTGTGTTCTTTGTGATGTAGCTGGGGAACCGAATCCCTTACATGCGGTCTCGGCGGCGGGATGGCAGCGCTGGACGGGGGAGGAAGGTCGCTGCTTCGGGGGAGAGGGGGAACGACGAAAGAGACGACTGAATCGGTCGTTTCGGCTGTTGATTTGGTTCGACTCAACATGTTTATGGGCGCAGAGGCAAATTTGTCGTTTCCCCTCGTGGGTTCGGCCGGAAAAATGAAAAATGACCGAAACGCTAATGAAACTGGATGGAGCGGTAAAAAAAGGGAACAATTTGTTCTTTCGGTGGTATTAAAGTGTACCGAAATGTTTAGGTGGTATGAGTGTCGTAGAACCAATTTATAGGAAGCTTCTCCACTTGCTGAGTCTCTAGTTTTCCACCTGAGGTGCCATCACAGCTTACTTTAACAAGTTTCCTGATTCTTTCAAACTAACGGAAGGTCACAGGCTCGGCATCTCGGATTGATCTTCTGGTGCTTGAACTTGCTGAGAAGTTATCTCTTCAATATTTGGCCTGCACTCAGCCTTGTCTTGAACAATTGTTACAACGGTTGCTTCAGACAATGAAATTTCTGAAGTTGGTTCTGGTCAAATGGAGTGGCAGAGGGCAGATCACAAGCTGATGAATTGACACCTGCATTGTTGTCTGAATTCAACAACTTGGTCGATAGAGCCCAGTCTTGCCAATGAAGAAAAAAAATGACAAGCTATTTTCCCATGACATATACCTGAATCACATTTATCAGGGTCTTTGTCTGGAATACTTTGTTTTTCAAATGTGCTCATACCATCAAATGAACTTCCAATAGCTGCATCTTTACTGTTTTTCAGCTGGACTTTTAGAGGTCATACCATCATGCTGAAGGGGTGTTTTCATCTGTATTGATTGCAGATATCAAGAAGAAAATGATGTCCCGGAATCAACCTTGACTACTTTGTCCAATGCTGCCGACAAAAACTGCTGTAGCCATGTTGAACTCTTTCTGTTTTTTTCATTAGTAAGAGGTCCTTCCTCGGGACTAAGTAATATGACTCACCAGTCACCACACACATCACTGAACTTCTCCAATTTCATAGCCTCAGTAAAACCGGTCATCACAAAGTGTCTCTCAGGTTTTTTGGATTGTTAGATATATACACACTTTTGCGATTATTTTAATTCCTAAGAAAAAAGCCAAGAATAATGTGGATTATATATTAGACATAATAGAAACTGCTACTAGTAATATGATTGCACAATATATTACGCCTATCTCGAACATATGCATTAATATAGATTTTTTTAAGAGAGGTGCTTCCATGCTTTCCTTTTTAACAGTTGCATAAATATTAAAGCATGAATAAAGGGTAGATGGTGATTACTTACCCCTTCGCTTGTTTTAAGATTTGTGCAACTTGTATTAGGAAGTAAAGCATTGAAGCACTGCTCTTTTTTTAAATAATGCATTTTATGAAACTAATTGCGATATTAATACGCGGGATATTTTTTTTGCAAAAGTAATGCTCCGTAGCCAAACCGTATGGCGACAATGGAGTAATCGCCGTATGGTACGACGAAGAAGCTAATTTCAGCCAACCGTTTGGCGACAAAAGCTTAATTACGTATTTGCGTCGGCCGGCCAGAGGAGATGAGCGACACGGGGCAATTTCGCCGAACGGTATGGCGACAATGGAGAGGTCGCTGAATGGCGTGGCGACAATGGAGAGGTCGCCGAATGGGTTGGCGACAATGGAGAGGTCGCCGAATGGCGTGGCGACAAAAGCCATTTTGTTGTCCCCTCTTGGCCAGACTGAGAAAACGAGTGAGGCGTCCGGGCGCGAGCGAGAAAAGGCAGCGAGGGCGCCGACGGGGAGAGAGAGAGAGAGAGGGAGGCGCCCGGGAGCTCGGGAGAGAGAGAGGGCGCTCGGGGGAGAGAGAGAGCAGGGAGAAAGAGAGGAAGAAGAAAAACAAAAAGGTAAATTCATAATTTTTATGTTTTTTTAGTTGTGTAGAAAAATATTGTATAAAAATATTAGGGTTGATGTTAGATTAATTTAATCAGTTCTTCTCTTGTAGATTGGCGATATTAGATATGAACTTTAATAGTTGTTTAATTTAAGTTATTGATGTTACATATTAGTAGTGATCTAAAAATTTATTTTGTCTATATCGTCGCAGTAATGTCGGATCCAATGAAATTTAGGGTATATTATGGTGATGATGAAATAAAAAGTATGCAGAATGGTGTTGATTTAAGCAACTTTTGGTCATTATGGTTGAGCACTCGTTCTCCGAGAGTGTTAGCATTCGTGATATGAAACGTTGGTTGATCCAATATTTTTCTCTGGATCCAAGTGTTTACTCTATTATCATCCAAGTCTTATTCACGTGAAGCAAGGGTGACCCGGCTATTTGGGAGTTGAAGAAAGTAGATCGGACATACTTGTGGCAGAAATGGTTAAGGTGGTGCAAGGGATCTCGCCTTGAATGTATGATGCAGGTGTAAGCTTGCCCTGTAGAAGAGGTGAATATTAGTGGTATGGGCGAGAGCAGTACATCAGCTAGAGCTGAACAAGTTCAGGAAGTGGTGCCGATTGAGATAGCAGCGGGGGACGATAATAGGGATGCAGCAAACGCAGAAGGTCGGGCCGATGAAGGGGAGGAGATCGAGCAACTTGTTGATCATTTGGAGTTGGTGGACCGTATGGCGGCAGAAGATGAAACTGAAATGTTGGAATATGATGATGACAACGGCGAAGACGAGGAAGGGGATGATGATGATGATGAAATGCATGATAGTACTGGGGTAGCGGATATACCCATCCCTGACGAATGGAACAAGCAAAACAATTCTGGTATGAGAGTTTTATGGGGCCATGAGTTGCGTTGGGAGTATGGTACCAATGCCATTCGGCTGAATCAAATATTCTCGAACAATTTTGAATTGAAATTGGCAGTGGGGCTTTGGGCATTATCGCAGCAGAGAGAGTTTCGGGTTGTCTTGTCCAGGCCAGATAGGTACACAGTGAAGTGCAGAACCGATGGATGTGAATTCCGAGTTCATGCATACAAGTTGAAATGCGAGACGTATTGGATTGCATCACGAGTAGAGGAGCACACATGCAGACTAGAAAATATTCTGATGAAACACCGCAACCTGAATGTAGTTGTAATTGCTAGCGTATTGTTCAATGAAATCATTGAGAAACGGGACATTGAGTGTTCGTATATTCAGAAATCAATCTTAAGAATATTTAAGTACCAGATAAGTTACTCAATGGCCTGGCGTGCGAAGCAAAAAGCATTAGAGAAGAGGTTTGGTAAATATGAGGCTTCATATTGCAACCTACCTCGTGTGCTTGATGTCCTGAAGCAAATGAACCCTAGCACATACACCGCTTTCGACGAGAGTGAAGCAGATGGCAATGGGATCTGCACATTTCGTCGTGCGTTTTTTTCATTGGGTCCTTGCATTGCGTCATTCACGTACTGCCGTTCGTTGCTTTAAGTTAAATACTTATGTTATATTTGTAATAATGTGGATTTCTCTTCAGGTTCTCCACCCCATGGACCTCAAAAGACCATGGCGACCTTGGCTCAGAGGATGGCGCCGTGGCTTGCTCAGTGGGATGATGCACTAGAGGATGTCGCCGACGAGGACACGCCGTACGACTAATCCTCCTACCAGCAGTATCTAGCCTGGTACGTGCCACGGACGCGTACACGTCTCCTACTTGTGGAGGAGCCACCGACCCATAGGTACGCTCCAAGTGTGGCGGACTTGTACCCAGGCCAGGCAGGAGTAGCCATGCACGCGATGGTAAGTTTTACTTCGTACGTTATATCATTTATTCATTATTGTATGTCGTTGTGTTTATGAGTTGTTCATATGTGGCAGGTGGACCACGCTAGAGACTTGCACCAGCATGGCCACAACATTTTGAGTAGGCTGCGTGATGGAGTCTCTGTCATACTGGATGAGATGACAGAGGCTTGGAGACGCGTGGTGGCTGGGACTCGACGGATCGTGGAGCTCGATTCTTGTCGGCACACGGATGCGACTGACTGTGGTACCTCATCTAGGCCGCCACGCGTGCCTTCTTACCACACACCGGCCCCAGCTCCTTCCTACGCAGTGGAGGCAGAGTCCAGCTTCCACACCCCTGTGCCTCCGGCCCCAGACATGGTTGGAGGGTCCAGTTGGCAGGCACCACGCGATCCCACCATGGTCCCGACACCAGGTAAGTCGAGCAATATTCAATTGTTGACATTTGGTACAAGTATTACCTGATTATGATTACATGTTACTACCTGAACTGTAGGTTGCCCACAGGTTGGAGGCAGTTCTCTTCGTCGCCGTACTCGCCAGGGCACGCCGATCAGTTCTCTTGGGCGGATCAGTTCTTCTCCGGCACGCAGTGGACTCAGCCCCCTCCAGGGACACAATTCACGCAGCCCCCTCCAGCGACGCAGATGACGCAACAGGACTACGGCACCTCCTACGGGTACGCGTTGCCTCCCCGTGAGTGTCACCCGGTGCAGCGGTACAACCCTTCAGATTACGAGCAGGCGCGACCGTCCCAGGAGCTTCACACATGACCTCTGAACGATGCACCGGCTTCAACACGTAGGGCAAAGAGAGGTCGTGGTAGGGGTAGGGGTGCTTAGGGGGTGGTCAGGAGTAGTACATCAGTTTGTTGTCATCATATACATGTTTTATACTTCCTCACTTAACGTATAATTTACTATTTCACACCATTTATTGTGTTGTGATCGCGTTTTACTTTATTCATCGTAATCTATTTCGTAGTATAGAACCATTTCATCGCCCTACGAACAAGCGTTTCCACTAGGCGTTTTGAAGTATGATAAGGTTCCCGGGTCCACGTTGTATGAAAAAGGCGTTCTGCATATTTTTCCATCCCTTTTCTCACATCGGCCTGAAAAATGGCTGAGGTCGATTAGACAAGTCACTGGTACCATCCGTCACCTTTTGTAGTGACAAGTTACAACACTGCCCAACGCTTCAAACTTTTTGAGACCGATTTTACAATACGAGACCATCACTTTTGCCAGACCGATTTGATAACACGCTACCACCAGCTTTGTCTGTCCTGACACAATTCATGCACGACTACATTTTCAGCCCGACTTGACAACACACTCCAGTATTTTTCTTTCTCTCTGTATGTTTCAATCTTACATTACAACACTTAGTCCATAAACCACCACTTCGAGTCTATAAAAGACCAAACCGCAGGCACACAACTGCAGCTCTCACTCACACTGCTTCACCATGGTTGGATCCTCTAGCAGGCCATTTTTGTGGACACCTGATATGAGCAGTATAGCTCTTACTTGCACGTTGCAGGTTATGCGTGGTGGGAAGAACGATCCATTCAAGGAGGAGAACCTAAGTAAAGTGATGTCCAAATTGCAAGAGTGACACCCGACATTGCGAAGGCAAGCCTTGACAACCTCTGGCCTGAACATTGTGACCTCTGACGACCTGAAGGCGCACTTGCAATGGTGCGTCAAAAATATTTTAGGGTGTGCAAACTAGCCGACCACCCTTCTGCTGCAGGTGTCTCTAGAAGAACTTACAGGGTACTGATGCTGTCCGATCAGTATGCAGAGCATATTAAGGTTAGTTATTTCATATTTGGTCACCTTACTAATCTTTTTAGGATTATACATAAGTTCACTACTTCGTATGTTCGTCTTGTGTGTTAGTCATTCCCAGAGGATGAAGAGTTGCTGAACAAAGATATTCCAGAATTCTTAGCGATGTATATGCTCTTCGGCGGTGGTGTGATGCCTGGTTGGCGCAAAAGACGCAAAAGCGGATCTAACTGGATGGGTAGAGATCGACACAATACTGCTGCATCGGCAAGTTCAAGAGGACGTTCAACCACCACCGGAGGGGGGCTTGCTCCTAACTACGCAAATGATGACGACGATGATGACGACGATTTCGTATCACCTCCACCTCGATGTTCAAGCACTTCCGCAACAGGCCGTTCAAGAAACAATGCAAGAGAACGTTCAACCAGCACTACAGGTGGGCTAGCTCCCAACCATACAAATGACGATGATGATGATGATGACGATTTTGTATCACCTCCACCTCGACGTTCAAGCACTTCCACAACAGGCCGTTCAAGAAACAATGCAAGAGAACATTCAACCAGCACTAGAGGCGGGCTAGCTCCCAACCGTACAAATGATGATGACGATTTCGTATCACCTCCACCTCGACGTTCAAGCACTTCCACCAATAGATGACTTTTATCTTTGTCACCATGCCCTATACCGAAGACTACGATCATAGGATGTATGGTTTTGTGACTTATGTTGTATCCCAGTTTTATCAATTCTCTAAAGCATGTATGCACTAGAGGCATGTATGACTTAGCTCTTCACTTTGAAATATCAATGTTGGGTTTTATTCAATAGTATTATGATTTGTCGTCAAATTTGTCGCACACCGAAGGAGAATGACGAACTACGAAATTTGATTTTTTTTCCTGAAAAAAATTAACTGACAAATAATTTTGTAAAACACCACATTAATTATGACCGACAAATAGGAATTTTTCTAAATTTATGGACTCTACTTGGAACTATGCAATTCTTGCAACCACCAAACTAACACTGACTTTTCATAACTAATGCTCATAGGTTACAACAAATTTACCAAAAAAATCAACGCAAAATACTTCTTTGTAAATTAAATTTCATCCAAAAAAATTGAATAAAAAATGTATTACTTAAAAGAAAATCGCTCGCGCTGACTACTCTTGTCGCCATACATTCATGTAGGGCGACAGAGGTATATTCTTGCAATTTTTTGAGAGCGAGGTATATTTTTGCAATTTGAATAAAAATTCTATTATTTTAAAAAAATTCTACATGACTTATCACGTACATAAATTATCACTGACAAATTTGCCACACAAATGTATTATTTCAAAAAGAAAATCTTTGTAAATTTCGCCGGACGGTTAGCATAACGGGTATTATTTTTGTCATTTTTTTGGCGTATTAATGCCGTCAATATTATATTTTTTAATAACAATATTTTTTTTAAAAGCGTGTTAACTGGTATTATTTTTTTCCAAAGTATTATTTCATGAAACAATTCGAACCAAATTTTATTTCATGAAAAATGTCGAAAAGTCCAAAGAGAACAAAATAGGAGACGGATGTTGTCACCATACAACGGTTTTGCTATTACTAGTTGTAGCCAAACCGTATGGCGACAATAGTGCTAATGACGTAATTAGGGTGTCGTTGCCGAACCGTTGGGCAAAATTATCTTCTTCGCCGTACTGTATGGCTATTACTCCATTGTCGTCATACGGTTTAGCGACAGAGCATTATTTTTGCAAAAAAAAAATCCCGCGTATTACCGTCGCAATTAGTTTTATAAAATGCATTATTTAAAAAAATCCCGCGTATTATTGTCGCAATTACTCTGTTGTTATCCAAGTCTTATTCACGTGAAGCAAGGGTGACCCAGCTATTTGGGAGTTGAAGAAAGTAGATCGGACATACTTGTGGCAGAAATGGTTAAGGTGGTGTAAGGGATCTCGCCTTGAATGTGTGATGCTGGTGCAGGCTTGCCCTGTAGAAGAGGTGAATATTAGTGGTATGGGCGAGAGCAGTACATCGGCTAGAACTGAACAAGTTCAGGAAGTGGTGCCGATTGAGATAGCAGCGGGGGACGATAATAGGGATGAAGCAAACGCAGAAGGTCGGGCCGATGAAGGGGAGGAGATCGAGCAACTTGTTGATCATTTGGAGTTGGTGGACCGTATGACGACAGAAGATGAAACTGAATGTGGGAATGTGATGATGACATTGGCGAAGACGAGGAAAGGGAGGATGATGATGATGATGAAATGCATGATAGTACTGGGTAGCGGATATACCCATCCCTGACGAATGGAACAAGCAAAACAATTCTGGTATGAGAGTTTTATGGGGCCATGAGTCGCGTTGGGAGTATGGTACCAATGCCATTCGACTGAATCAAATATTCCCGAATAATTCTGAATTGAAATTGGCAGTGAGGTTTTGGGTATTATCGCAGCAAAGAGAGTTCGGGTTGTCTTGTCCAGGCTAGATAGGTACACAGTGAAGTGCAGAACCGATGGATGTGAATTCGAGTTCATGCATACAAGTCAAAATGCGAGACGTATTGGATTGCATCACGAGTAGAGGAGCACACATGCAGACTAGAAAATATTCTGGTGAAACACCGCATCCTGAATGCAGCTGTAATTGCTAGCGTGATGTTCAATGAAATCATTGAGAAATGGGACATTGAATGTTCGTATATTCAGAAAGCAATCTTAAGAACATTTAAGTACCAGATAAGTTACTCAATGACCTGGCGTGCGAAGCAAAAGCATTAGAGAAGAGGTTTGGTACATACGAGGCTTCATATTGCAACCTACCTCGTGTGCTTGATGTCCTAAAGCAAACGAACCCTGGCACATACACCGCTTTCGACGAAAGTGAAGCAGATGGCAATGGGATCTGCACATTTTGTCGTGTGTTTTTTTCATTGGGTCCTTGCATTGCGTCATTCAGGTACTGTCGTCCGTTGCTTTATGTTAAATACTTATGTTATATTTGTAATAATGTGAATTTCTCTTCAGGTTCTCCACCCTGTGGACCTCAGAAGACCATGGCGAGCTTGGCTCAGAGGATGGCGCCGTGGCTCGCTCAGTGGGATGACGCACTAGAGGATGTCGTCAACGAGGACACGCCGTATGACTACTCCTCCTACCAGCAGTATCTAGTCTGGTACGTGCCACGGATGCGTACACGTCTCCTACTTGTGGAGGAGGCACCGGCCCACAGGTACGCTCCAAGCGTGGCAGACTTGTACCCAGGTTAGGCAGGAGTAGCCATGCACGCGATGGTAAGTCTTACTTCGTACGTTATATCATTTATTCATTACTGTATGTCGTTGTATTTATGAGTTGTTCGTACGTGGCAGGTGGACCACGCCAGGGACTTGCACCAGGATGGCCACAACATTTTGAGTTGGCTAATGACAGAGTCTCTGTCACACTGGACGAGATGACAGAGGCTTTGAGACGCGTGGTGGCTGGGACTCGACGGATCGTGGTGCTCGATTCTTGTGGACACACGGACGCGACTGACCGTGGTACCTCATCCAGGCCGCCACGCGTGCCTTCTTTCCACACACTGGCCCCAGCTCCTTCCTACGAAGTGGAGGCAGAGTCCAGCTTCCACACCTTTGTGCCTCCGACCTCAGACATGGCTGGAGGGTCCAGTTGGAATGCACCACGCGATCCCACCATGGTCCCAACACCAGGTAAGTCGAGCAATATTTAATTGTTGATATTTGGTACAAGTATCACCTGATTATGATTACATGTTACTACCTGAACTGTAGGTTGCCCATAGGTTGGAGGACAGTTCTCTTCGTCGCCGCACTCGCCAGGGCACACCGATCAGTTCTCTTGGGCGGATCAGTTCTTCTCAGGCACGCAGTGGACTCAGCCCCCTCCAGGGACACAGTTACGCAGCCCCCTCTAGCGACGCAGATGAGGCAACATGACTACGGCACCTCACAGTACGCGTTGCCTCCCCGCGAGTGTCACTCGGTGCAGCGGTACAGCCCTTCTGATTACGAGCAGGCGCGACCGTCCCAGGAGCTTCACACACGACCTCTGGACGATGCACCGGCTTCAGCACGTAGGGCAAAGAGAGGTCGTGGTAGGGGTGCTCAGGGGGTGGTCAGGGGTAGTACATCAGTTTGTTGTCATCATATACATGTTTTATACTTCCTCACTTAATGTATGATTTACTATTTCACACCATTTATTGTGCTGTGATCGCGTTTTATTTCATTCATAGTAATCTATTTCGTAGTATAGAACCGTTTCATCGCCCTACGAACAAGCGTTTCCACTAGGCGTTTCGAAGTATGATAAGGTTCCCGGATCCACATTGTATGAAAAAGGCGTTCTGCATATTTTTCCATCCCTTTCCTCACATCGGCCTGAAAAACGGCTGAGGCCGACTAGACAAGTCACTGGTACCATCCATCACCTTTTGCAGTGACAAGTTACAACACTACCCAACGATTCAAACTTTTTCAGACCGATTTTACAACACGAGACCATCACTTTTGCTAGACCGATTTGACAACACGCTACCATCAGCTTTGTCAGTCCTAACACAATTCATGCACGACTACCTTTTCAGCCCGACTTGACTACACACTCCAGTATTTTTCTATCTCTCTGTATGTTTCAATCTTACATTCCAACACGTAGTTCATAAACCACCACTTCGAGTCTATAAAAGGCCAAACCGCAGGCACACAAACGCAGCTCCCACTCACACTGCTTCACCATGGTTGGATCCTCTAGCATAGCATTTTCATGGACACCTGATATGAGCAGCATAACTCTTACTTGCACGTTGCAGGTTACGCGTGGTGGGAAGGACGATCCATTCAAGGAGGAGAACCTAAGTAAAGTGATGTCCAAATTGCAAGAGTGGAGCCCAACATTGCGGAGGCAAGCCTTTACAACCTCTGGCCTGAACATTGTGACCTCCGACAACCTGAAGGCGCACTTGCAATGGTGGCGTCAAAGATATTTCAAGGTGTGCGAACTAGCCGACTACCCTTCTGCTGCAGGTGTCTCTAGAAGAACTTACAGGATACTGATGCTGCCCGATCAGTATGCAGAGCATATTAATGTTAGTTATTTCATATTTGGTCACCTTACTAATCTTTTTAGGATTATACATAAGTTCACTACTTCGTATGTTCGCTTTGTGTGTTAGTCATTCCCAGAGGATGAAGAGTTGTTGAACAAAGATATTATAGAATTCTTAGCGATGTATATGCTCTTCGGCGGTGGTGTGATATCTGGTTGACGCAGAAGACGTAGAAGCGGATCTAACTGGATGGGTAGAGATCGACACAATACTGCTGCATCGGCAAGTTCAAGAGGGCGTTCAACCACCACCGGAGGGGGGCTTGCTCCTTACTATGGAAATGATGATGATGATTTCGTATCACTTCCAACTCGATGTTCAAGCACTTCCACAACAGGTCGTTCAAGAAACAATGCAAGAGAACGTTCAACCAGCACTACAGGCGGGCTAGCTCCCAACCATACAAATGACGATGACGATGATGATTTTGTATCACCTCCACCTCGACGTTCAAGCAATTCCACGACAGGCCGTTCAATAAACAATGCAAGAGAACGTTCAACCAGCACTAGAGGCGGGCTAGCTCCCAACCGTACAAATGATTATGACGATTTTGTATCACCTCCACCTCGACGTTCAAGCACTTCCACCAATAGGTGACTTTTATCTTTGTCACCATGCCCTATACCGAAGACTACGACCATAGGATGTATGGTTTTGTGACTTATGTTGTATCCCAGTTTTATCAATTCTCTAAGGCATGTATGACTTAGCTATGCACTTTGAAATATCAATATTGGGTTTTATTCAATAGTACTATGATTTGTCGTCAAATTTGTCGCACACCGAAGGAGAATGACGAACTACGAAATTTGATTTTTTTCCTGAAAAAATTAACTAACAAATAATTTTGTAAAACCCCACATTAATTATGACCGACAAATAGGAATTTTTCTAAATTTATTGACCCTACTTTGAGCTATGCAATTCTTACGACCGCCAAACTAACACTGACTTTTCATAACTAATGCTCACAGGTTACAACAAATTTACCAAAAAAATCAACGCAAAATACTTCTTTGTAAATTAAATTTCGTCCAAAAAATTGAATAAAAGATGTATTACTTAAAAGAAAATGGCTCGCGCTGACTACTCTTGTCGCCATACATTCATGTAGGGCGACAGAGGTATATTCTTGCAATTTTTTGAGAGGGAGGTGTATTTTTGCAATTTGAATAAAAATTCTATTATTTTAATAAAAAATTCTACATAAATTATCACGTACATTAATTATCACCGACAAATTTGCCACACAAATGTATTATTTCAAAAAAAATATCTTTGTAAATTTCGCCGGACGGTTGTCCTAACAGGTATTATTTTTGTCATTTTTTGGGCGTATTAATGCCGTCAATATTATATTTTTTTAATAACAATGTTTATTTTTTTAAAAGCGCGTTAACTGGTATTATTATTTTTCAAAGTATTATTTCATGAAACAATTCGAACCAAATTTTATTTCATGAAAAAAGTCGAAAAGTCCAAAGAGAACAAAATAGGGGACGGATGTTGTCGCCATACGGTTGGCTACAACTAGTAATAGCCAACGGTTTAGCTATTACTAGTTGTAGCCAAACCGTATGGCGACAATAGCGCTAATGACGTAATTAGGGTGTCGTTGCCGAACCGTTGGGCGAAATTAGCTTCTTCGCCGTACCGTATGCTATTACTCCATTGTCGCCATACGGTTTGGCGACGGACAATTATTTTTGCAAAAAGAAATTCCCGTGTATTAATGTCGCAATTAATTTTATAATATACATTATTTAAAAAATCCATTAATATAATAGAATAGATGGCCAAAAATACTACTAACCAAGAGATGGATCACACGTAGTATTTCGAATGATATAATTATATATGAATAAACTACAACTTACAGATGATTCGCTCCAACGAAGGTTGCAGTAGAGTCCGATGCGATGAAGAAGATGCGCAACAGATCGAGGGAGGAAGACGTGAGTAGTCACACGAACGCTTCTCAAAACCTAATTCACCCTAACCATAAAAACAACGCTAATCACTCAACGATCATATTTGAATGAGTCTTTTCCATGTCCACTTTGATTTGTCATGTTATCATACATGGTTATGAGGTGCAAAAAGAAGCAACTACTTTGTAGATTTGTCACATCATAGCACATGGTTATGAGGTGCAAATGGGAGCTATCGCTTCGCATATAACCAGACCCGAAATCATCACACTATTCACATGCATACCGAGCGATGGCGAGGCGAGCACGCCTGTGTGTTATTATTTTTTTGCTTGCTTCATCTAGTCAAGACCAACTCCACCTTATAAATTGATTTTCCTCTAGTTAGACTAGCAATACGAAACTAAACTTCTCATATTCGACCATGTACGAGTGGTTATTTGGATTTTCTAGGATTTATAAAGAATATTAGTTGGGGGCAAGTCGATAAACTCCAACAGAATTAATATTGATGATGCGCTTCAAGCTATGACATGGGAGTCAAAAACAGATATGTACTAACACGCATGTGTTTCACTGTTGCAGCGCTGCTCAGCTAGCCTAACCGGACTGCACGATGTACTGGCATTGTATTGTAGACGATGTATTAATTCTACCCTGTATAATACGACATCCTGCTGCATGCTCGTAGGTGCACTGCAATGTCTATCCGAGTCGTGGTAATGCTTTAAGCAGCTTTAATGTAGCCGTTTAGAGCAGGCAAACAAACAGGCCCATGGGTAGAAGAATCCAACGAGGACAAGTACATGGGCTCAAACTGTGGATGTTCCATTTCGTTGGACCAACTTGATCCATGGCACAGTAGGTTGTCCAAAAGTGATCATATGGCCATGCAAGGAACTATACGATAAATTTGTAAAATACTTTTGTTCAAAAATACATATCATATTTTATGTGTTAATGCAAAAATAATGTCCCTTTATACCTCTAAAAATATCTAATTTTAATTGATATTTCTATATATATACATTGAATATAGTGCTTAGAAATAATAATTAGGGGTGGTACGATCGTTTTTTAATATCCTTTTATTTATGTGTAAAGAAAAAATATATGCTATCCATATAACTTATTATTCTTAGAGAGGTATGGCCGTGCATCTGTCTTATGGTCGCGTGGCGCTCGAGCACGATAGTTTCTACGGTGCCTGAGCTACAATATTTTTTCCCCAAAAGAAATCTACAATATATATTTTTTAAGAAAAATAAATCTTCTTTTTATTTTTTTTAAGATTTTCTCTTTTTATTAAAATTAGCTGACCGCGATAACACACGGGATTATAGCCAGTAAACTTGAATGAAGAAAGTAGGTTAAATAGGCCGCACATGACTCGAAAAATTTCAAATACAGTCAACTATGTATCTTGTAATATCAGTTTCGGGCAACAATTTTTTCGTATTTTTCATAATGGCGTCGTTTGCCGTCATGTGACACGTCGGCAGTGCATATCCGGCATGTGAGAAGCCGGCTATGGCATCCGCACTATCATCGTCGGCGTGCAAAGCTGGCAAACTCCACGCGCGACGCGACCGACCGGGCCTAAACTATAGCCGGCATGTGAGAAGCCGGCTATGCACCGTCAACGTGTCACATGCCGGCAAACGATGATATTTTGAAAAATATGAAAAATTGTTATCTGAAACTGATATTACAAGGTACAAAATTGATTGTATTTGAAATTTTTCTCACATGACATGAGAGAGAAGGCCCAATAGTAAAAGAGTACTAAGAACGAAGCCGAGCCGAGCAGCAGTCGCCGCGTGTCGCGGAAATCTCCAATTAATTGAGTTCTCTCGTCTGTCTGCCGTGTCGAGCGAGTTAACCCAATCGATGATGGATCTACGAGGCAGGAATTCGTTCGCCGCCGGCCGGTGGCCGGAGCTCGCGGAAGCATGCAACGACGCAATCTCATGCACAGCACCTAACCACCTACGAACTACTGCAGCTGCTGTACCACCGCCTTTCATTAAATAGCCGGTAAAACTGGTACTCCTGCATAGGAGTCTTGTAGTACAGTAGTAGTACAAACTACGCCGGCCAGATTCCCCGGCTAGGCTAGCTTGCTCGTTGATTGAGTTTTCTAGTTTTATAGTATTTTTTTTGGTAATTTAGTTTTTTATGAATATAACCGTAAAATAGTCATATCTTCGATCGAGGAAGCGTTCGCCGTACTCCCTGAGCGTAGTAACTGTTGCCGTGGCACAGAGCATCTTCCGACGCTTTCGTGGTCAGGAATTAGGCTATTTTTTCAATTGCGTTCTAAGGAGGTTGGTTTTGTAAAAAATATCACACGTTGCTAGAAAAGTGATCATTTGGTTGATCGAGCAACTTCCTTGCTTGGAGATGCACTTTACTTTTCTTAATACATGTCATTCTAACTTTAAAATTTTATTTATAAATATACGTCATTATATACTTTTGAGATAATTTTTAACTATTTTTTCTTTTGTATAAATCTACCATTCATTATTCCTAATATTATTTATTATTATGGATTAGAGTAACACATCATCCAAAAACAATAAGTGAGCTAATGAAAAAAAATAATTTAATTGTTTCTATGCGTACCTTGATTAAAACGTAAATTTCTAAACTATTGTCTGTTCAGTAACAGAGCGTTTGGTAATTTAAAAGCTAGTACGTACTCTCCGTAGGAAGACGAGAGCATTCACCTTCAGGTCAAGAACTACGCGGTCCATGCATTACTCGGGCCGAGCCAGCCACCTCAGCAGACCGAGAGGAGTGCATGTGTAGTTTCAACTGTCGCGGAAACACGTATCATCCATCTACTAAAGATGGTGAAAATCGCGCCCAGGTGCATTTGAGCCGGGAACGAGGCTCGAGCCGAGTCGGGATTTTTTTTTTTGAATTCGGGTCTTTTTTTCGATTTTTTTTATGATTAGGTCTTTTTCAAGAAAAAAAATTACGATTAGGTCCTTTTAAAAATATATATTACATTTAGGTCTTTTATGTGTTTTTAAGCATTGCGCTCGGGTCCTTTTACTGAAAATCAAAATTACAATTAGGCCTTTTTCGGGAAAAAAATACGTTTAGATCCTTTTTTTGGAAAAAAATTATACATTGCATTTAGGTCATTTTTGCATTTTTTTCTAACATTACGTTTAAGCCCTTTTGTGGAAAACACAAAATTCTGTTTAGGTCTTTTTCGCGTGTTTCCTCGATTTGATCGTGTAGGGAGCGGCAGTCACACGTTTTCTCGATTTGCTCGCGTGAGGAGCGGTGCCCGCGGCGTGGCATGCCGCGTATAATTATCTAGTAATTCCGATGTCTAGTAGACTAGTACTCACACCAGGGCGATTGATGGATGATACTTTCCTACTCACACCAGGGCGGTTGATGGATGATACTTTCCTAAATCGGTAGTAGCTAAGGCCTTGTTTAGAAGAGTTTAGATTAGGTACTCACACCAGGGCGGTTGATGGATGGATACTTTCCTAAATCGGTAGTAGCTAAGGCCTTGTTTAGAAGAGTTGAAGCTTTTTTGGTAATATACTTTTTGGTTTTTTGGACTGAAAAGTAAGTATAGCTTTTATAAGAGATCGTTTGATAAATAGTTAATTTTTCTCAGTAATAAGCTGCAAAACATGTCTCGTCCAGCTTTTAGTTTTTGGATTTTTACTAGTTATATGTGACTTCTAGTTTATGATAAAAATCGCTTAAAAATTGATATGTTTTAGAGATTTACTGACTTTTTAGAAACTAAAGGTGACTTTAAGCCTCCTAAATAATGTCTAACAGTGCTGTAATAGTGTGATCAATTAAAGTACTATCGGTAATCTATACCCACACTTGAAATACTACTAGTAATACTAAGGGTGTGCTTAGTTAGTAGGATAAGGATGAATGGAATAGGATGGTGCTTCTATGGAAATTGAAGTGAAATCAGATGGATCAAGAGTTCAAGATCAAACCAAGTTAATTGGTGGCTGATGGCTAGCTAGCTAGGTGTCGTAAAACGGTACAACCTGGATTCTTGGATGTATATAGCACTAGCTACGGTTGGACCATCTTTTTCTGGGATGTTCTCACTTCTCAGTAACATTCGCGCCCGGTGTTGTAGATAGATCTGCTACTAGTACTACTCATATGGGAAGATCTCATCTGGCAAATATTTTTTTAAGGCATCTGGCTAAGATTGGAACCCTTCAAAATATGTGCTATTAGCAATTCGCAACAGTGCAACGATTTTCAGTCTTGACACCGCACTAATTAGTTAATACCACTATGTATCATTTAGCAATATCATTAGTGATCATGTTCCTTTAATTCCCTTTCGCACTAGTGGGATCAAGTCAATTCATGGCTGATGGCTATATCAAGACTAACATCAATCTCGTCAGGGCATCATTTTAGGGATTTCGTGACAATGACTCTCTGTCAACTTGATCTGTTTGCATTGTGGCAACATAGTATCTACCAAAAAGATTTGGAGTAATTGAATTGCGCCGAGGTGTCCTGCGTGCTGCATTAAGAACAAAACCCGAAAATTATCGCCGTAGTCTACAGCCCCGGCGACTACATGATTAAAGGTCAAGGCAAATAATCCTACCTACGACACTACAGGTTATTCACTTAAAACAGCTGAGCTCGTCAAAGAAAGATCAATATTTGATTTTTTCCCCCATAAAAAACATCACTTAAGCACATGACAAATGGCAGTACGTAGTACTGGATGTTATATATGGTTCTCCTATTGCACACTCAGATATGCCATGCTACGTACTGAAGCTTGAAACGGGGTTCAGAAATGTATGTGAGATGTCCTTCATATATGGGGCATTGTGTACCGCCGATGAAGTTTGAACGAGCAGGTGCAAAAGATTACCGTGTGTTTCTTGTCATCACATATCAGGTATTCAGTAGTGGTAACTAGTACAGTGAGCAAGAATCACAGTCGTACTTCACTTAACCGATCGCAGGAACCCACAGGTTGTGAAGTCAAAAATTCCTGTACTTTACCTGGCTTCCCTAGATCTCTACCTGCTGCCTGTGTTAATTTGTTTTCATCGTCCTGTCCAGGGAACAGCAGAATTCAATGGCCTCCATAAGAAGGTGCGGCTGTGAGTGTTATTACGACAGGTCATTCGCAATGGTAGAGTAGTTCTTTGTCTCCTCCAGTCCCACCTGTAAAAACAAGGGAACAAGAATATGATGGCTACATATCTGAAGGTTTTAATCTAAGCTGTGCAGAGACTGTTTGTAGCTTGACAGTTTTCACCAATGCATGCTTGGTTGTTTTTGAGCTAGACCTACATATATATAGTTTGGTATCAAATGTACTCCATAGTCAAAACCGTGGGAAGGATTTAAGAGATGGCAATTTACAATTGTGTCTTCTGGTAGTACAATACAGTCTAGATTTAACTGCTCACAAGAAAGAAGTATGGAAGAAGATCAGAGATTCAGAGGACGGAGAAGGTTATGGCGTTATGTACCTGAATTCTGAAATAAATGCAGCGCGGTTGAGGGTTGGGAAGGGTCCCTCCCTACTGCTTGGACAGAATCAATTTTCTTTAGATCTCGTCGGTAAAGTTCGTGAACCACATCCCCTAGTGACAATTTTATGACGAGTGGTCGAATAGTTTATCGATTAAGGTGGTACCTGGTGTTGGTTGATCTATTGATGGTGCTGAGTTAATTAGTACTGAAGGAGTAGCAATCTTTGAAATGGATATGGAGTAACTTACAAGTTAATGGTACACTAACTATCGAACAAGTGTAAATGGTGAACTTTAATTAGTATCCCTAGTGTATAATAACATACTATGCACATGCTTGCTGTTGTGTAAGATGATAACTATGAACAGAACAGATGACATTGTTACTTGTTAGTAGCTGATTTGAACAAAGGTGGAAAGCAGTAATACTACAAAACATAAATGGCGAAAAGGGTTTACATAAGGTGACTAAAATGGGAGATTAAAAAAATTACATAAGAAAACAGGAAGTGTAAGAAACATGCCATTTCCCAAACAACAGTATGGCAAGTTAAGTATAGGAAGCTTGCAAATTGATTGACCTTGTGCTTCGATTGCTTTCTCAGTGCAACATGCATCAATTCTTTTTCTGACATCGTCATGGATGCAACTTCTTGGCTCTCAGCTCCATATTGTAAGTATTTTTTCTATTAAAGATATGATTGTGAGTACCACAAAAGGCAGCTGCATGTGGGTTGTTGATGCAAAACTACTCATCCAGACCTTATTACCGCTGACTGTCAAGGTTATAGCTACATACAGCTCATCTAAATCCAGGCATCATTGCATAGATGATAGATCCAACTGCCCTCATGAATAACATGTTCCAGTCACTGTAAAGCGTTAGTGTTGAGTAAGAACTATATGATATGACATGGACACCTTGTCAATGTTCAGTCACTTCAGACTTATCCTAAATTTAGAAGTATTTACATACACTGAATTCACTCCCAACACTGGAGTTTCAGATGGTTGACACTTCAGAGAGTTATCTCTAAAGTCTACATACTTCTGAATATTCAAGTATCTTCTTCCCTAATTAACCAGATGTTATTTCAGTAAGCAAGCGTTCTTGGCAAACGCATCCATATGCTCATTTGAGCTCATTGTTCTTTTGTCAAGGGAAAGCTCCAGCTCCAGTACATCCTAACATGAGGTTTGACTGTTCTTTTCGATCAGTCCAACACTCGAACCACCTAACAGAGCTCATTCATGCGACTGACTGGTGAATCGAAGTGACGACGCACAGCTGCAAAGATCCAACGCACATCTGAAATGTCATCAGAATCAGAGCTCAACTTCGAGAAGAGTTAAACTGCAAGAAAGAATTACCGGAGAGAGAAGACCCACGCACAAGGACTGTGATGAGTTAAGAACCAGCAGGCACCAACCACAGATCGTACGGGCCATAAACAGCATGAGCAAGAGGGCACTATAAAAAGCTGCAACGCCGCAAGGCTTCCAAGCGCAGATCAGTTCAGACCATCACATCGCTACATAAGCAGGCCACTGACCACAGCATACCCGTATTTGGGTCAGGCTCCCACTGCATTAATCGTAATGGCTTCTTCTTGGCTCGTGTTCCTCTCTGTTCTTTGCCTGGGAGTGTTCCAGGCACTCCCGACTTCGCGCGCCGCTCGCGCCTTCTTCGTCTTCGGGGACTCTCTCGTCGACAATGGTAACAACAACTACCTCGTCACCTCGGCCCGCGCCGACTTGCCGCCCTACGGCATCGACACCCCGGATCACCGCGCAACGGGACGCTTCTGCAACGGCAAGAACGTGCCTGACATCATCAGTTAAGTTAATTTTGACTGTTGCAGTGTCCTATCACTACAGTTCATATGTATACTCCACTATATATATGCACTTCTGCATCTACACTAATTAACCGCTGAGCCGGCCTCATGCAGGCGAGCACCTGGGAGCTGAGCCGGTGCTGCCGTACCTGAGCCCCAAGCTCGACGGCGAGAAGCTGCTCGTCGGCGCAAACTTTGCGTCAGCGGGCATCGGGATCCTAAACGACACGGGGGTCCAATTCGTACGTCACTCGTCGATCTTATATAATTGCCACCGTGCATATATATGCCTATGTAAATGAACTCGATCCCCTGACAACTAGGGAATTAACTAAACTTGTCGATGCACGCGCGCGCAGGCCAACATCATCCATATCTCGAAGCAGCTTTCCTACTTCGAGCAGTACCAGCGCCGGCTGAGCTCGCTGGTCGGCGAGGACCAGGCGCGGCAGCTGGTGAACAGCGGGCTGGTGCTCATCACCCTCGGTGGCAACGACTTCGTGAACAACTACTACCTGGTGCCCTACTCCGTGCGCTCACGCGAGTTCTCGCTTCCCGACTACATCAAGTACGTCATCTCCGAGTACAAGCAGGTCCTCGCGGTACGTGCGTTCTGCACTCATCTCTTGCATTTGCATTCGAGCCATGCAAATTAATATCTGCATGCGTTGCGTTTCGTTAATTAATGGCGATGGCGATGGCGATGGCGATGGGTAATATATATATATATGCATGCATGCAGAGGCTCCACGAGCTGGGCGCTCGGCGCGTGCTGGTGACGGGCGTGGGGCCGATCGGGTGCGTGCCGGCGGAGCTGGCGCTGCACAGCGCGGACGGCGCGTGCGACCCGGAGCTGCAGCGCGCGGCGGAGGCGTACAACCCGCAGCTGGTGCAGATGCTGGGGGAGCTGAACGCGGAGGTGGGCGGCGACGTCTTCGTCGGCGTCAACACGCAGCGGATCCACAACGACTTCATCGACGACCCCAACGCGTACGGCTTCGAGACGGCCACCGAGGCGTGCTGCGGCCAGGGCCGCTTCAACGGCATGGGCATCTGCACCATGGTCTCCACCCTCTGCGCCAACCGCGACGCCTACGTCTTCTGGGACGCCTTCCACCCCACCGAGCGGGCCAACCGCCTCATCGTCGAGCAGTTCATGTCGGGATCCATCGACTACATCACGCCCATGAACCTCAGCACCGTGCTCGCTCTCGACAAGCACCTCCACAACTGATGAGCGATGCATCCATCTGTTGTTTAATTAGTTATTACATTATTATCAATTCGCCGTTTATTTGATCCATGCGTACGTGCGTGCTTTTGCTAGCCCCATATATATATAGAGAGAGAGAGAGGTCGTCGTGCGTCAGTGCGTACGTATTCGGTAGCCCGTACCAGTGTCAGCAGGTTCAGGTACTACTCATCAGCAGCTGTGCATGGTTGTTATCGGGTCATGTACGAGCGTGTTGTGTATGTACGTACGGTTGCGTGGATAGGCTTAATTTTTCAGAATTAATTCATGTTCTGTGTTTTTTTTCCTCAAATCATTTTAGATCCTCTAGTAATGCTCTTCTAGCTTTTGGGTGTCCTTAATTAATTTGTACAAATAAGTCGTTCAATGATCAACAATATATATTCTTTGTGACGGAACACAAATATGTCGTCGAGATGCTTCCGTATATGCATGTGCTGATTAATATATATATATATATATATATATATAGGAAGCCTTTTCCGTACTCCCAGAAGTACATACTCCCACCTCTAATATACCACTTAAATGAACGTTTTATATTAACCTTTATCACTTTCGGTATACTCCATAATAATTCTAATATACTCCAATGCGACATGGTTAAAAAAAATTCATCATAGCATTTTATTTTTTTGCTACATACCTTTTTCCATATGTAAAACAAATATATAAACAAATTATGCTATAAATGGTGGACTTTAATGAAATTTTTCATGAAACTCACTTTGGAGTATCTTACAATCAGTATTAGTATACTCAAAAGGATAAAGAGGTATACTCAAAGGATAAAGAGGTATAACAACATCATTTAATACGGTATACTAGAGGTGGTATATATGTATATATATATGAGTATAGAATCATTTATATATATATATATATATATATATATATATATATATATATATATATATATATATATATATATATATATATATATGCTTCACTGTTTATAGTAGTTCCATTAGACATCTTCGACAGTATATACGTAGCAAGATCTCTGAGTGCAAGCTGACCTATACAAATGGAAAGAAATGAGGCAACCACGGGCTAAGTGATGAAAACGTGCGCGCGTTGTGCCCCTGCACCAGCAGACCAGAATCGTGCACCTGCTGCAGAGCTCCCTCCTTTTGGAGACGACAAGCGAGGAAAGATCGAAATTACTGCTACCTCAGTACGTATGTCACCTTGAACGTATTAGCCGTCCATTCTTTTTAATCTAACGAATCAGATTAGTTAAAATTTAGTTATATTTTCACCAGTAGTACGTATTGGTAGTAGATATCATACGAGAGGTAGCAGTGTAAAAGTAAGAAGGCACAATCAGTGGAAAGGCCTATACGTGAGGTTGGACTAAGAGGGCAATTTCCCTAAGCAGGACATGATCATCACTGTCGTGAATGTATTGCTTACAAGTGAGGGTTAGCACTGCTGAAGTATAAGTGAATTGCTGACGAATACTAATAAAAAGGATACCCCAACAGCCCGAAGCGACGAGCCAGCGGCCTCAAGCATATCTCCAGCCCAACAGCGCGGCCCCGCCGGCCGACCGAATCGCTGCGAGATCACGCAAGACATCCGCTCCCGACCGCCGGAAGCGAATCCGACCAGACGGCGCTCCGACCCCTCTTGGCGGGCGGGATCTCCGACTCCAACCGAATCAAGGCGACGACGCCCGAGTGCCGCGTGTCGTCCTCATCGCCTACGCCACGTACCCCGAATGGGGTCAATCAGAGCGACTATACAAGGGCGGTGGCTCCTTCCCAAGAAGATCGGTATCGCGAAGACAAAGCTTCGGCCCATCAACGACCACGTCAAAGACGAAGCGCGCCTCCCGAGGCAAAGACCAACGTCACGCACCTCGACGTCGGATTCGCAAGGGTCACAGAGGCAAGCACGCTATTTCGGGAATACCTAACCTCCACGACCACCAAGGCTACCAACCCAAAGATTGGCAAGGCGGGTGGCGACGATCCACGGGACGAAGGACCGGAGCTCCTAGCATAGGTCACCTCGCTCTTCCTCCCAACTCTCGATGTAACTTTGCCCCTTCCTTCGTATAAAAGGAGGCGGGGCTAAGCGATTCGAAAAAGGCGAGAACGAGAGGAGAGGGAGATATCGTAACACGAGGAGACTAAGTCATTTAGGGACCTTGTCCGGAAAAACATAGTGCAAAAAGCAATACAATACGGCCATCTGAACTGGAGTAGGGACTTTCAGCCCGAACCAGTATACATCTTGGACTCACGAGTCTAACCATTTAGGGAGTGGAACGCGCGACCCCCTAGACTTACAAATTTACTTGCCGGCGCTCGAAAACGCCGACAATTGGCGCGCCAGGTAGGGGGCTTCGCGCGTCTTCATCACCATCTCCGGATTCCGTTTATCTCCCTGATGGCATCCACCCACTGCGACGGCATGGCGCACCAGGAACCGGATCCGCCGGCTCCTCGACCGGCCGTCACCCGACGGGAGGGCTCACGCTTCGTCCGCCGCCTCCGGAGGACGAGCGCGCCCGAGAGAAGCAGGCGTCCTCCGGCGACCGCTAAGCTCCGGCTTGGGCGCCCTGCAGTCCCGGCCGAAACCGAGGAGTGCTCGCCACGGTCGGCGAAACTCCGTAGCCCGGCGGTGACCATGTCACCCCGTAGGCTCGCGATGGCCCAGTGGCGATGGTGGCTACTGCCGGCCTCCATCCAACAAGCCTGGAAGACTCTTCGGACGTGACTCCAGCTCGACACGGAGTACCACCGCTTGCGGCGCTCTCGCGAGTGCAACATGGCGGGCACCGCCCGATTGCCGTGGCCCTCGCGGCCGCGGGCCTCTGTCCGGCGCGACTCGAGCGCGGGAGGAGAGTGCCGTGAGCGTCTTGAGCAGCCTTTCGGACCGCCGCCGAGCTCCAAAGCAGCCGCAAAGAGTTGGAGGAACGAAGCCCGAAGCTCGACCGGCTCCAGCCAACTGGGCGGGAGGGCTCGAGGCCCGCATGTGCTGGCGAGCGCAGCCTGTGGCGCACAGCACACCAAGCCAGCGGAAGGGTCCGACGGTCCTCACTTCTTCCGCGCCCGGTCAAAGCGTGGCCACGACCGCAATCTTGCCGAGGCCTCCGGAGCCGACCGACCCGGAGGCCAAGGCCACCTACCAAAACCTCAAAATTTGGTAGAGCACGCGGCCGTCAGCAGACATGCACGCCTCCGCTCTTATCGCTCGGAGCCACCTCGCCACCGGGCCCGTCTTCTTGTCTGGCCGGATGGGTCCAAGACAGCGTCGCCCGCCATGAGCTACAACAGCCTCGCGTGCCCGGTGCGCTTAACGCCTCGGTGATGCCTCGACATTCGCGCTACCCTTGAGGCGCGGAGAAAGATGGCGAGGAGGCCGCCCACTCACGGGTTGCGGGCGGCGGGCACCACCATCGCGGCCGAGCCCCGACGGTCCCGGACGCGGCGTTCGCGAGGATCCGCCAGCGGACTTCCCTGCCGGTCTGGCGCCTACCAACATTGCCAAATACACCGGGGCCACAAACCTGTGTGTCGGCTCAAGATTACTGGCTCGCATGCGGCGGGAGGAACAACGGATGACCTCTTCATCATCAATTCCTTCCCATCTACTCGCAGACTCGGCCCGAGCTCGGCTCGAGTACTGCCGCCAAAACCATCGGGGTGGACCGACTTGAAGGCCCTCTTCGTCGGCAACTTCGAGGCACTTACAAGCGCCTCGAAATTCCTCGACACAAGGGTCGCAAGCAGCAGCCTGACGGGGAAACCCTCGGGACTACATCCGCGGTTTTCTCGCCAAGCAACGAAGCTCCCGACATCTCCGACGCCGATGTCGTGGGAGCATTCATCTACACCTCTGCAAGGCCTTGGTACACAAACTAGGTGTCTCAAGCCCGGAACTACCAAGGAGCTCCTCGATATCGCCACCAACCACGCCTCGGCGAGAGGAGGTGGGGGCCATCGAGGAGGAAAGGCTCAGCCGAACCGGCGTCGCGCCGGGTCCCCTTCGACCGCTCCGACAAAGCAAGCGGCACGGAAGCAGATCCGCGAGCCCCAAGTGGTCGCCACGTCCGACCGCCACCTTAGCGCAAAGTGCGACCGGCCGTCGCGCCCACCACTTCGAGAAATTGATGGACGGCTGTGCCCAAACCACGGGTTCTCCGTCAAACACAAATCCGCGATCTGCGAGGTCTGAGGCGTTATCTCTCCGGCGTCCCCACAACGCCGCGTGGCAAGGGAAGAAGCTGCTGCGACCGCTGGTCGCAGAGAAAAAGCGAACGACGAGTTCCTCGAACCCGACGCCGCCTCATGATCTTTGGAGGACCGGCACGCTATGCCGAGCAAGCAGGCTCAAGCTCGCTTATCGCGAGGTCCATACCGTCGCGCCATCGTCCCCAATACCTCCGGTGGTCGGAGTCCCGATCACCTTTGATCGGACCGACCACCCGACCACGTTCCCAGTAGGGAGATACCCCGGTGGTCGGCCCGTCGTGGGAAGAAGCGCCTTTCAAAGGTGCTCATGGACGAGGCGCGGCCTCAACATCCTCTACGTCGAGGCGCTCGGCGCTATGGGGATCCGCGCCAACCCTCCGACCAGCAAGGCGCCCTTCCATGGCGTCATTCACGGCCAAGAGCCCATCCACTCGGGCGGTCGACCGCCTGCGTTACCTTTGGGGAACGGAAACTTCCGCACCGAAACCCTCGCTTTTGAGGTCGTGGATTTCCCGGTTACCATGCCATCTGGGAAGGCCATGTTACGCCAAGTTCATGGCGGTCCCCCATTCGCCTACCTCAAGTCGAAGATGCCAGGCCACGGGAGTCATCACCGTGGCATCATCTTTCGGCTTGCCTACAATCCGCGAGCGCAGTGATTGTGAGCTTGCCTCGGCGATCATCGCGTCTGCCGAGCTCGACAACCTCGGGAGGAAAGCTTCAATCCGCCCCGAGTCCGGCAAGTCGAGGCGGGATCCTTCAAGTCCGCCGAGGACACGAAGGAGGTCGCGGTCGATCCACGTGATCCGACCAAGACCGTGCGGATCGAACCACGCCCCGCCAAATAGGAAAGCGCGGTCGTCGACTCCTCCGCACCAACAAAGACATCTTCGCATGGAGGTCCTCCGGCATGCCGGAATCAAGGGAAGTCGCGAGCACTCCTTGAGCATCGGCCGGGCTCAAAGCGGCCGCCTAACGCCGCGCCGCTTGACGAGGAGAAGCGGGATCATAGGGAGAGATCGCCAAACTTACGTTTGCAGGTTAAGAAAGAGGTGCGCCACCCGAGTGGCTAGCCAACCTGTACTTGTAAAAAGAAAAATGGGCAATGGAGGATGTGCGTTGACTATACGAGTCTCAACAAAGCATGTCCCAAAGATCCGTTCCTTTGCCCGCATCGACCAAGTCATCGACTCCACCGCGGTGCGAGTCCCTCTCTTTCGGATGCCTACTCGGGCTACCACCGATTGCGCTTAAGGAGTCCGACTAGCTCGCGACTTCCTTCATCACCCGTTCGGCTCATTACGCTCACGCTACGATGCCGTTCGCCTAAAGAACGCGGCGCTACATACCACGATGTATGCAAGCGTGCTTCAATAACGGATCGGCATAGCGTTGAGGTGTCACGTCGGCGATATTGTCGTAAAAACCAAGAAGGCCGGCGACCTTGTCCCCGACCGGAAGAGACCTTTGCGAACCTTCGCGATTCGCATAAAGCTCAATCTCGAGAAATGCGTTTGGGGTCCCCAAAGGAAGCTCCTTGGCTTCATTGTCTCGGCGAGGCATCGAGGCCAACCAGAGAAGATATTAGCAATCGCAAGGATGGACCCAATCGGCAACCCCAGGGGTCGGTGACCGGATGCCTAGCGGCTTTGAGCCGTTTCGTGTCTCGCCTCGGCGGCGCGAATGCCACTCTACATGCTACTCAAGAGATCCGACCGCTTTAGTTGGACCCCGAAGCTCGAGAGGCCTCACCCGCTGAAGGCCTTCTGTCCTCGCCTCGATCCTGGTCGCCCGGCACGGGGAGCCATTGTTTCTCGTCGCCGCCACTACAAGTCGTCGGCCGCGGCCCTCGTGGTGAGCGGCGGAAGAAGGCCGCGAACTTAAGGTACAACGGCGGTTTACTTCATTAGCGAGGTCCTTTCCGAGTCAAGACTCGGTACCACAGTCTGGAAGCTACTCGCGGTGCTCATTGCGAGAGAAAGCTCGTCCACTACTTCGATCGGCACAACATCACCGTGGTGACCACGTCCCGTTAGGCGAGATCGTCGCAACCGCGACGCCTCGGGAAGGATAGCCAAGTGGGCACTCGAGCTCGTGACCACGACATCACATCGTCCCTCGGACGGTGATCAATCGCGAGCCCTAGCCGACTTCGTCATTGAGTGGACGAAACCGAGCACCACCGGTGATCGAAGACCCAGTCTTGGACAATGTACTTGATGGGTCTTACAACAAGAATGGCGCAGCGCTGGAGTTATCATCATCTCCCCACTTGGGAACAAGCTCGAGACGCCATCGGTGCCTTTCGACGCCACCAACAACGTTGCCAGCACGAGGCCTCGTCAGCGGTCTCGGATCATTTGCCGACCTCGGTGCTCGCCGATTCTACGCCCACGGGGACTCCAAGCTTGTCGTCGACCAAGTCATGAAGGCGCGAGCCCCGAGACGCCCGTATGGCGCGTCTTTGTCGAGAAGTGCGCGAGCTCGAAGCGCGTTCAAGGGCTTGAGCTTCACCATAGCTACCGACGCTACAATAGCGGCGCGACTACTGTGTCGGCCTCCAAAGAGCCGGTCCGCCGGGATCTTCGTCTGCGACCTCCTGCGGCCTTCCATCTAGCTGGGCGGTGGCGACGGTCCCAAACCTACCTAAGATCGGCCGGCCGCCATGCGATCGGCGTAGACTTGGCGGTCTAGCCACGGCGTGCTAGCAACCGAGTCCGACCGAGAAAGCCATTCATAGATCGTTTGACGGACGGTCGTGTGAATACTCATAAAAGTGGGTGCACCAACGGCCCAATTGCAACAAGCAAAGCCCAAAGCGACAAGCGGCAGACCTCGAATACGGCCTGACCTAAGCAGGCCGCCCCTACTGCTACCCAAATGCCTACGAGACCATTCAGGGAGACCATTCCCGACCGGTCCCGACTCCGACTCAGCAGGGTTCCCGACCCCCGCAGCGGGACGGGATCCCCCGACTCCGACTCAGCAAAGTTCCCGACCCCGCAGTGGGGCGGGATCCCCGACCAGACTTCAGCGGGGTTCTCGACCCCGCGCGGGGACGGATCCCCGACTCGACTCGGCGGGTTCTCGACCCCGCGTGGGGCGGGATCCCGCGACTCGACCGAACCATGATAATCCCGCGAGGGGCGGCGTCGCAGCGCGGAGTCCGTGTCAACCTAAGGCCACGTGCCCCACGACGGTCATTAGTGGCGGCGAGGCGGTGGTCCCTTCCCAAGACAGTTTGATAGCTGCTGAAGCCACGTCTCCTGTCCCATCAACCAGCCACCCACAGTGCAAGGACACGCTCTCTCCCGAGGCAACTCCAACGTCACACGCGACTACGTCAGCACCCACATGGATCACAGAGAGCAGCTACGCCACTTCCCGGAGGATTACCTAACCGCTCTGACCAGCTAGACCACCGACCCAGCATAGGCTCAACAGGCGGCGACGATCAGCGAGCAAGCGACGATCGGCGAGCGATTGGCACGATGGCGGGCAAGACCTGAAGCCCCTAAGTAGCTACGCTGGCACCCGCCATTCTCGATGTAACACCCCTTCAGATCTGAATAAAAGGAGGCGGGAACCTCCTATGAGGCGAGTAAGAGCTACAGAGAGCTTTTCCTCTTCTTCCTCTTTTTCTTTTCTTCTCCTTACGAGAGCTAAGTTTAGATCATTCTAGTGTTGAGGCTCCACCTCTCGCTTGTAAAAAAACTTCGGTGCGATCATCCGCACCTTTTGATGAATACAACACCAACGCATACGAGCGGAGTAGGACCTTCGGCCGAACCGGTATACATCTTGGACTCGAGTCTAACCATTCAGGAGCGAGAACGCGGATCCCTTAGACTTACAAATTTACTTGCCGCGCTCGAAAGCGGCGCGGTTGGCGCGCCGGTAGGGGCCGCGCGTCTTGAAAGATCTCGGATTCCATTCGTCTCCTTGATGGCATTCTTCTCCAACGCGGCATGATGTGTTCGGGAGCGAGATCCGCCGGCTCCCTCGGCTTCACTGTCACCTCGGAGGAGAGCTCACGCTCATCCTCGCCGCCGCGGAGGCGGCGCTGGGAGCACGGACACCATCTCCGCAGACTTCGTCCCTCCGGCTTGGGCGCCGCGCCCCAGCCGGAACACGAGGCGCTATACCTCCTTTGGCGAAAGCCTCCGAACTGCTGCGGAGATCCGTCACCTCCGCTTTGCTCACGACTTGTAGCTATGGCGGCTACATGCCAACCTCCGTCCACGAGTTCTTTCGAAGACTCTTCCGGCCACGGCTCCAGCTCCGACACGGAGTATCCCGCCCGGCGCGCACTCGCGAGTGCAACGTGGCGGGCACAACCGGTGGCGTAGCCACGCGCGCTCACGACGGTCCCGTTCGGCGCCGAGGCACGGGAGGGGAATACCAGCGGCCAAGCGCAGCAACTTCGAGCTCGCGCTGGCCCGAGCTCACGCGGCAACGCGGAGGCGGAGGAAGGTGAGCTCGGCCGGCTCGAGCCAACTGGAGCGGGGCGAGCCGAGCCAGCGCAAGTCTTGGCGACAGCGCGCGCATGCGCGCGCTAAAGCACCACAAGTTAGAGGCGAATCCGCGCCCCGGTTTTCCCTCACGCAAGCCAAAACGTGGCTGCGGCGCAATCTTGCTCCGAGGCCTTCCGGAGCCCGCAGAACCCGGAGGCGAGCTACCTACGAGAACCTTGGTGGTGGAGCGCGGCCGTCGGCTATCTGAGCCTCGGCTCCTACCACACGGCGCTACCCGCCACGAGCCCGTCTGCGCCGCATGGGCCGGCAGGTGCGGCCAAGACCGCACCCACCATGAACCACCCGGGCCTCGCACCCGGTGCGCGGCGCCTCGGTAATGCCCTCGACATCGCGCCACCCTCGGCGCGAAGAAAGATGGCGGAGGCGCCGCCACTCGCGTGTTGCGGATGGTGGCGCCACTACGCGGCCCGAGCCACGATGGTCCGGACCACGGGCTTTTTGCCAAGGATCCGCGGGATTTTCGCCGGTCCGGCGCTACCAACATTGCCAAGTACGGGGCCACCAACCCGTGTGTCCGCTCAAGATTCTGGCTCTCGCGTGCGGGGTGGGAGCGACGGATGATCTCTTCATCATCGGTGCCTCCCCATCTACCTCGCGGACTCGGCTCGAGCACGGCTCGATGCACCTTTAAAACCTGCGTGAGGCTGGGTGACTTGAAGAATCTCTTCGTCGGTAACTTCGTGGCACTTATAAGCGCCTGGTAACTCTGGGACACGAAAGGCTGCAAGCAGCCCGGAGACTCTCGGGACTACATCGGAGGTTTTCCGCTTGAGTAACGAGCTCCCGACATCTCAGCGCCGATGTCGTGGGAGCCTTCATCTACACCTCCTGCGCAAAGCCTTGGTGCACAAGTGGGTGCCTCAAGCCGGGACCACCAAGGAGCTCCTCGACATCGCCACCAACCACGCCTCGGCGAGAGAGTCGTAGGGCTATTTTCGAAGGAGGAAAGGCCCGGCGAGGCGGCGTCAAGCAAACCGGGTCTCCCACCGCTTCGACAAGCGAAGCGGCACGGCAGCATCCGTGAGACCAAGTGGTCGCCACGGTCGACCGCCGCATAGCGGCGGTAGCGGCCGGCCGTCGCGCGCCCGCCACTTCGAAATTGATGGGCGGCCCATGCGACGATGGGTTCTCCGTCAAGCACAAATCTGAGGCTGCGAAGTCTGGCGCTATCTTTCTAAGCGTCCCCACAATCGCGATGCCTCGGGAAGGATAGCCAAATGGCGCTCGAGCTTAGCGGCCATGGCATAATATCGTCCCTCGGACGGCGATCAAATCGCGAGCTCGGCGGAAACCGTCGCCGAGTGGGCCAACCGAGCACCACGGTGGTGAAGACCCGTCTTGGACAATGTACTTGACGGGTCTTACACCAAGAATGGCGCGGAGCGCGGGTAAATCATCATCTCCCGCTCGAACGAGCTGTCGCCATTAGGTTGCTCTTCGACGCGACCAACAACATTGCCCGTCTGAGGCTCGTCAGCGGTCTCGGATCGCTGCCGACCTCGGTGCCCGCGCTCTCGTCCACGGGGACTCCAATCTTGTCTTCGACCAAGTCATGAAGGTCATGGAGCCGAGACGCCCGCATGGCAGCGTCTTTGTCGAAATGCGCGGCTCGAAGCGGTTCAAGGTTCGAGCTTCACCATAGCTCTGAAGCCTTCAATGGCGAGGCCGATCACGGCCAATCTTGCCTCGTGAGAGAGCCCGTCCCGGGATCTTCGTCTCCGACCTCCTGCGCTTTCATCCCGGTGGACTCGGCGGTGGCGGCCACCGACCAATCAGCCACAGTCGCCCCGGCCGGCGCGGTCGAGCGTAGACTTGGCGGATCGCCGCGGTGTGCTAGCACTTGAGAGTCCGAGGAGGCCCTACATCGACCGTTTGTGAACGGGTCACTTCCCCGACCCGCCGAGGGCCAGCGCCGCCGCGGCAAAATCTTTCGTCTGATCGGCCCGGACCTCTACAAAAAGTCCTCGGGGTCCTCCAAAAATGTATCTTGACCGACCAAGGAAAAGCAGTTCTTTGGACGACATATACCGGAGTCTGCGGTCACCACGCAGCACCCGATCTCTTGTGGGAAAGGCCTTTCGACAAGGTTTCTCTTGGCCTTGTGTCGGTCGACGCCGAGCATATCGTCACCACTGCGAAGGATGCGATTCTTTGCTCGTGACGCATCGCACCGGCCAAGCTTCTGAGCGATCCCCATCCGTGGCCTTTTGCCGTCGGGGACTCGATTTGGTCGGGTCTTCGAGGAAGCGCCGGGGCTTCACCCACCTGCCGTCGCGGTAGATAAGTTCACCAAGTGGATAGAGGCCAAGCCGGTCGTGAGCGTCACGTCGGTACAATGGCCATCTTCTTCCGCGACATCGTTTTTAGGTTTGGAGTCCCAAACTCCATCATCACCGACAAGCGAACAGTTCACGGGAAGGAATTTCTCGAGTTCTGTGGCGACTTCAACATCCGTGTCGATTGGGCGATAGCCCATCCGCGGACTAACGGCGGTCAGCGCACTAACGGCATGATCCTTCAAGGACTCAAGCGCGGATCTTGATCGGCTCAAGCATTTCGCGGTATTTGGTGGCGAGCGCCTCGCGTCCTCTGGAGTCTGCGGACCACGCCGACCGGCGGCCGGTTCACACCCTTCTTTATGGTGTTGGCCGAAGCCATTTGCCCAGACACGAATCGGCTCCCGAGATTGCAAGCCTTGATGAGGCTCGGGGCTCGCCATAACAAGGCGCCATCGACCCATTTCGACGCGCGGCGCGCGGCGTGGCCGATCTGCGGTCGGCCAGATATCAACAAGCCTGCGCGCTACCACGACCGCCAAGTTCGAGGGCGATCCTTCGGTATTTGGCGACTTGGTTCTGCGTCGGTCGGACAACCAAAGATAAGCTGGTGGCGCCCCACAGGAGAAGTCCTTTCGCCGTCGTGGAAGTTCTCCGGCTGGCACCTTCGACTCAAGGGCGCGATGGTCGCATCCTCCTAATGCCCGGAACATTGAAAAGTTAAGGCGATTCTATCCCTAAGCTCTTTTCTTTTTCACGGTATAAGTCTTTACCTTTCTCCCAACCGAGCACACAGTGCGCCACGTGACGACTCTGGGCGCCCGTGGCGCCCGTTGAGCCGCTCGGATGGTGTGCTGTGTGGTCGGTGACCCGGCCGACCACGAGGTCTATCCGGCGGTAACCCTCTCGACTCGAGTGCTCGGCCTCGCCCGACCCGGCTATGGTTGCCAGTAGCACTCTCGTGAAGAAGGAAGCACTGAGTGGGATGACCTTACAGTCGATTGGGAACAATCTTCCCCACGAACTCGGCTAACTCACG